>BQNB010015083.1:32966-73885 GCA_026074375.1 Tanacetum coccineum | reverse complement strand
ATTTAGCATCAATTAAGCAAACCGAGTTCTATAATCAACTTTAAACCAAATTTATTATATCATACTAATAAGCTTGCAAAATAAGCTAGATACAATAAGCCAGAAAAAAGAAATAAGCTGTCACTAAAAAGAAATAAACTAAAAACTAAAAAAACTAAACTAAAAAAAACTAAAGACTAGCTCTCAAAAATAAGGGGAGTGAGATGTTATAAAGGGGGTGTGAGGGCTAGTTTTGTAAAATTGTCCTAATCATAACTTCATAAAGTGGCCAATGATTGGCGTTGAAATGAGAGCACACGGATCACGAGTCTGTACAAATTGATCCAGCCATCCATGAAGCAACACGTGTCATTCTCTTTTGCTTACTCTCTACGCAGCAAGATACATCGTTGGATCATTTGTTTCATTTCAATTTGAATAGAATTTGTAAAGTAGCCTTTACCTCGCCACTTATCCCATTTCTATTCGTTCTCCTAAACTAGTGGGATGGCACATGACATGGTTATGATTTAATTTAGACTCACGTGAGGCTTGCGTCACCATCAATATTTCCATATATTTAGTTTTGGGCTTTGTAAAGTTGTTGGGCCTTAACTCATTTGGGCTGGTCCAGCCCGTTAAGATAGGTTACGGGCTGGCCCAATGAGATCCGAAGGCACCCTTAGACTCGTTTTTCCGTGCTCTTTCCAATGGCATGGTCGGGGACATTTCATGACTTTATCTTAGCTTGAGTAATAATTAGACTTGACCAAATTGAGTCTGATAATTCCTGTTTTTGCACCGTTTTCAATCCTTTTACCAGCAAGACATAAAAAATACCAAACAAACATATATGCAATATAATTAAGCATATTTTATTATTTTTAGTCCAATTAATTGTGTTTTTCGGGTTATAAATGATGTGTGTTTTAGCACTCATCACAAGGTAAACTAAACGTTTTACCGAACGACACCAAAAATTAAATGATTACTAGAGTATATGAATTACACGGTGTCTTATATGGAATCGTGATCGATGCTTGACCTTTGGTTGCTCTTCTTTTCTCCAGAAAATCGTCTTTTATGTGTATGGTGTGGAAAACTAGAAGGGGGTTGAATAGTTTAACGCTTTTTTATTTAAGGTTTATGTTTGTTTGTAAAATTTACATTCGACTTTTTATGGATTTAATGCTTGCATAATATGAACAATATAAGTATATGAATTGATAAAGTAAGACAAGAGATAAGAGTAAGAACAATCAAACCACAACGCGAGGATTTATAGTGGTTCGGTAACGAAGCACCTCTTCGCCCTACTCCACTCTCCGAGCACCTAACTCGAGAGTTTTCTTCACTATGTCAACAAACTCCCTTATGGTGGAGAAAACCGTACACAACATTGCTTACACCGATTTACGACACAAAGCTAAATGTCGAGTTCTAATCTTAGCTAGAACCAATCTATCACAACACAACTTCATGACTTGTTCACGACTTCACGACTTCTTCACAACTTCAAGACTTCTTTACAACTTTGTGACTTCACTTCACCACACTACTTATATCATAATTATCTAACACTACTTGGTAACATCACCACGATCTAACTATACTTACAAAGATCGTCAAGATCTAGCTACTACATACAAATACAAGATATACAATTGATTTACAAATATGTGATATGTGATGCAACAATATTGAATATACATTGAGGTTTAAAAATTCTTCACATTGATGATGAAAGTATTCTTTCTTGCACTTATGGTATTGAGCTTGGATCACGGGGAAACAAGGTTTATGATTAAATGGATCAAGGATTTTGTGAGAGGTGTGGGTGTTTTTGAACAGAAAGGAATGAGTGCAAAAAGGTGAGGAAATAGTGGGGAATGTCAGTATTTATTGGACCAAATGGAGGAGCGTTTCAATCAGTCTATGGGCGGTCCCCTTAAATAGGTGGACGGTTCCCTTAAAATTAAGGGGGCTGCCCGTGTATTTAAGGGGGCCGCCCTAGACTAGGGGTTCCCCAGTTTGTCTTTTGTGTAGGGGGAATTTTTTGGAACTTTTCTAGCCGTTTTAGGTCCGAAAATTTGAATTTCAAAATGTTTATTTTGAATAAAACATTTCTTTTAATTGTATAAAATGTTTTGTAATGTTTATAAAAATGTTTACAACATTTTATAAAAGTGTGAGTGTTGAATAAAATTTCATTTGATCCTAAAAAGTGAATTAAGATTTATTTATTCATACTTAAGTGATATAAATTTTGAATGAAATTTAATACTAATTACTTGTTTACGTTTAATTTTACATTGAATGTTTTTATATTTTGTGATTATCAAAACGTAAAGATGTGAAAATATTAGTAATGTTTTTAGGCATTATATTTTATCAACAATCTCCCCCTTTTTGATGATTACAAAATTTTTAAATTACATTAATTGTATAATTATTTTAAACAAGTATTTAGTGAGTTTCAAGTCATTTCTCCCCCCTTTTGTGTAGAATAAAAAGACTTCGATCGAGAATTGCTAGTTAAATCGACATAATAAATGCTCCCTCTTGATGTGTGCTTCCCCTCGTTCGAGCTATGGTTTCTTGGCTACAAAAACGGGTTAGAATAATACAAGTATTTCTAAATGTACAAAAGGATAAAAATTATGAGCATATAGGTAATGCAACCATCAATAATCATCCATTAAAATTAAAATAGTTTGTGAATCACACTCATGCATACATAAGGAAAATAATTATCATGCTAACATACATGAAAATTTTAAACTACTAAGAGTCCTATAACTAGTGAATCTTTATAGGACTTGCTTGCAAAATGATGGATGGACAATTATTTGAGAAACCAAAACATAGAGTGTGTTTAGTTTAGTGAAGATGGTAGAGGTGGTGGGATGATGGTTGTTGGTGGTTGTGAGAGCATGTGTTCAATATGTGAAAACATATATTGGAGTTCATCTCTTAATCCAAATATGAGAGTACGATTGTGAATGCAACACAAGCATGAATCTTCATGTGCCTCAAGAAGGTTACAAGGAATGGGATGTCCAACAATAGGTGGTGAAGATGATGTAGTATTAAATTGGACATCAAGTGGGGTAATTTGTAAAAGGGTGACAATGATGTCCATTGATGCATTTTCTTGAGTTAGATGTGGTGGAGAAACTCTTGGAGGAGGAGATGTTTGTGGGTTTAAGTAACCATTGGGTGAAAGTGATGTTGATGAGGTTGGTGATTTAGGTATGTAGTCAATTGAAGATGAAGAAGTATCTTTGGCTGATGGTGTTTTGGAAGGTGCATTAGGAGCACTGATCCATCCAAACTAACACATATAAATATATGTATGTAATATATATTAATACGTAATAGTAAGATTAGGCCATTAATTAGTTAGTATAAGTATTACCGTGGGTTCAAGAAATTCACTTTTAACAAACGATATCTCAAACAAACCTTAAGGGTTTTTCCTGAAGAGAGGGTGAATGAGAAATCTTACTGTTCAGTTTTTTAATTCGAGCTTGAATAGCATAAAAGTTTTGGTTTTAAACTATTTTTTAACTAAAAATTAAACTAGTATTAATTCTACGATTTAAACTACAAGATTATACTAAAATTAAGCTAAAAGATATAAATGACAAATATGCTTGCTAAGTGACGTGAAATGTTCATTAAGTGCGGGCTTAGGTTTAACGAATTAAAATGACAAGTAAAATGAAATGCTTAAAAATAAATGACAAAAAATTAAATTGCATTAAAAATAAATGACGGAAAATTTTTAAACCCGCACCCATAATTCCATAATTCTAAATATTTTTAAACCCGCACCTAAATTCCAAATCTCTAATCACTTAACAAGCACTACTAAATCTAATCACTACTCATAATGAAATAAAAAACTTAAGCATTTTTAAAAAGAAAAGCTACACTAGGCCATGGCACTAAAATCAAATAGGCAAACATAAAATAAAACAATAAAATAAAACTACACTAATTAATTGAAAAATGAATAGAAAATAAACTGAATTGGAGACCCGCAATTTTAACAATTACCACCCAATTTATTTAACTAAAACAACTAATCAAAGTCGGTCTAGCTAAATAAACCCGTAAGCTCCTCGCCTCATGAGTTGACCAAGCCACGAAACAATTAAAACACTTAAACTGTTAATATGGAACAGTTTATAACAAAGATTAAATTTGCAATTCTACTTCTAAACCAACTTGGCCCAAATTATTCTAAAGTTCAAATGTACCTATATTACAATTAAATTGCCCAATAGAAACTATACGTGTCCATTGATTCATTACAATTTCGATGATTAACTCTTGAAGCCCAAACGATTTAAATAACAAAATGTGGCCCAAGAGCAAAATTATCTACAAATCAAACAGGTTTACTCGAATTTAATACAAAAACCAAATGTGAAATCTCATGAAATTGAAGTTTAAAGCCAAACGCATCCAATTTACAGAAACGCACTAAATTAACCGAGAAACAAGATTAGCTCACCGCGAATAAGCTACATCAAACAAATATTTATTTAGCAACGATACTATTCTTTTAAACTCAAATAAGCAATAAACAATTTAATCCAAAACGAGATCACTTTTGGCAATTGAAAATCTTAACCGCAAGTATGCGAGGCACTATATAGCTCTAATTCTATAAGCAATAACGAGCCAAAGAGCTTAACAAAAACTTATCAAAATAATCCCACTACGAAATTGAAATATGCACTTTTATGCCAACCCCACTATATTAATAAGCTACAAATCTTTGACAAAAAGACAATAAGCCGATAAGAAACTTTTACAAAATTTAAATAAGCAAAAATTACATTTAGAAATAAGCTAAACAAATAAAACTACACTATTTTTTTTCTATCTAAAAAAAACTACACTAAAAAATAAAATAAAGGCTCTCCCAAAAGTGAGGGGGTGGTGTCTGATTTATATGGAGTACGTGATGGTGAAGAGTGTAAAATTTGATCCCATCATTGAGTACTCATTGAGCCAATCATTGGCCTTCTTTATACATCACACGGATTGAGATAAAATGAAAGAGTGATCCGGCCGTTGCTTAGCTTCCACGTGTCCCATTATTTAGCTTATCTTGTACGCACTAATTTCAACTGTTGGATCACATTTCTATATTTCATCTTTTGTAAACTTGAGTTGAAGAGGTAAACAATTTTACGTGCCTGGGTTATGTTTCCATTGCCCCATCATTTGGTACCGTGTGCTGCCAGGCACGTGAAGGCTTGGGAATTTATTTAAAACTCACGTGACCTTTTCTTTGAGTGGTGATTTCTTTATTTACTCGGTACAAAATTCACTTCAATGAATTTTGATAAATCCAAAAGCCACATGTTAACTTTGATTTAATACATTGAGCACATGATGGTGATGTTAGCCATCATCACTTTTTTTTCACTCTTTTTTTTATTTCTTTTTAAGCTCATTTTAGGTTTAAGTTGACAATGGGGCTGGTCCGACCATAAAATGGTTAAGGGATTGGCCCCATAAAATCGAAGTACATTGGACTAGTTTTCTCGCGCTTCATTCCATTCTCGGTCATTTTGGTGTAGTTCGGTTTTGTCTTTATTTTTGTCTTTTTCTTGATATTCGTACCTGCACATACACAAACACAAAAATAACATATATTTACAATTTTCATTATGTTTTTGGTCTTTTTGGGTTTATTTTACAAGGTAAAAGTATGTATAAAATAACGAATACCAAATTTCCCCATACTAGAGTATTGTCGTGTCCTCACGCAATGTAATAAATACACGCTTAAACTAAAAATTCCAACTCCCCCAAACTAATCACCTTGAAAAGTAGCAAAGTGCTCATCTAAAGGAATTAAGAAATCAATAGTTAAGAAACGCCCCGTTTTTCCATTTTCAACATTTTTCTATTTTTTTTACTTTTTTATAACTTTCCATCACTTCATAACATTATATTTTTCATTTTTTTAATATTTAGGATCATAGAACAAGCAAAATAAATTCATCGTTCATAACTTTTACTTTTTCATACTAAGCTTAAAAACAAGATCATTGACAATTACAAGTCATGACACTAACACTACTCATAAATACTAATTGTGTACTTACTTTTCCTCCCGCAAATCCTACTTTTGTATCTCAATATTTTACTTAAGTCATATACCCGAAGGCTCTTTAAGACTTGTTTCGATACTTATTAATTCCAAAAATAAAGCGGGACGGTTAAAAATAAAGTTTAGCTTCCACCCTTATCCTTAAAAACCGATGAAGTGAACGAAATTTTGGCTTTTGTTGCTTTTGCCTTAATTCATGTCATATACCCTAAGGCTCTTTAAGACATAAATCAAGTAATATTATTTACACCATATACCCTTAGGCTCTTTAAGGTGAAAATAACTAAGCAGCATAATCACTAATTTTATAAGTACCATATACCCTAAGGCTCTTTAAGGTACAAATAATTTCATGATTAGTATTACTTATGCCATATACCCTAAGGCTCTTTAAGGCAAAAAGTAATAAAATGATTAACGCATATACCATCTACCTAAGCTCTTTAAGGTATAAGGAAAGCACGTCTTGAAATAAAGTGCATATATAAGCCAAAAATTCGAATCATCGACTCCAATCAGAGGGAAGTACCTAAAATTAAAATTGAACCGGACAACCTTATTTATTAAACATTATGCATATAAGTGAGACAAGCTAATGGGAGAAAAGCCACAATTAATACTTATGAGCTTGAAAGAAAACCAACTATTCTACGTTTAATATCATGACTTATAATTAACACTATCATTTCTCGTTCTTCGCAATTAAAAATCTCTAAGAAAGAGACTCGCGAATGCTTAGCCATATAAATTTCAACTCGGCATATTTAAAATCTACATGAGATTAGCACAAGTCTTCATTTACGTTAATAACAAATCAAGTCTAGCATGTTTAAAATCTACTTGAGACTAGCATAAACTATCATCATTATATGTTAAGGAAAACGCTAAGGTTTAAAACCGGTCGAGTCAAAATTTATTTCTCGTTCTCACCTTTATTTGTGACAAAACACTTATTAAATCACTTTATTCCAACATTTAACACTTTTTTTTGTACAAAAATTTAAATTTTTTGCAATTTTTCACATAAATCACATATTTTTGGTGGAAAAAATAGGTTACGTGAGAACAACGGCTGTAGGCATAATCAAATCGATAGATTCCCCCCCATACTAAAATTACACATTGTCCTCAATGTGATATTAATACCTCCATACTAATTTCAAAGCATAATCTTAATATAAAAGGGTTAATCAATAAGACTAGGATATGGGATCCCCTAAGTGAAGCTGATGATATGAGTCGAATAATGGACAAAAACCCTAAGCACGAGGTCTTTAAAATTTGGATAATCTGGAAAATACATCATAAACCAACAAAATTGAAAACAGAGAAAGAGAAGCAAGCCTGACTCTCATTAGTTGTTAGAAACTAGATAAGAAGATAGAAATGCTTGTTTTTGTTAACCGAGTCACGAGCTTGACTCGAGCCCGAATTAATTCGTCCTTGGGGAAGCAAATGAGATACCATCGGCTCTAAGTGAAAATGCCAGGGTCAAAGATCGTATCTTCACTCCCGGTGGAGCAAGATAAAGGAGAAACCTTGGGGTAGGTGACAAATGGGAGAAAAGTACGGATGGTAAATGTGAAGGAATCGTCCTCTTCAACATTTAGAAAACAAGATTTCACCTTCCCCCGGGTCAAAAGGTTCATTATTATTAAGCACATCAAAATTGTTAAACTCGGGCTCTAAATTCTCAACATCTGGTGGTTCCGGAGGAGGTCAAGAAAATGACAGATCGAAATGAAATGATTCAAACTCAGGAAGCTCCAAAAGAGGGTCATTTGAATTATCATGCTAAATCGACCCTCTCTGATCGGGCTAATCTCAAAAAGAAACGAATCATCTGGGGATGGAATAATTAAAATGAGTAGTGGTACTACCACTCTGTCTCTTGTATGATCGCAAAAAGTCTCGAATCGGTTAAAGAATTATGCCATATATGAAAGTGGAAGTACAGACTCCTCAAGACTGGATCAATATCACGGACGGTGACATGAATGAAGAAGGGAATTGAGCACAAGATCCGGCGTAGAGTTAACTTTCAAATATTCGATATTAGAAATAAGACGATGTACGTTTAATAATTTCTCACGAAGAATAACGTCTTGGATTTGAAAAATATCTTCTAAATCAATACTCTTTTCATTCATTCACTCTTTAAGCTAACGTACTCGACATTCTCAAAATCATCGTCATCACTCGAAGTATCATCATCGTTGGAATTGGATAAAATCTTAGACATTATGTTCAACGCATCTAAAGGTAGATGAACATCAAAAACGGGCACAATCACACGTATCGTCGGAAATACCCTTGAACTCACTTGGGATTGGGACAAGGATCTCAACACTAGAAATAGTGTCAAGATGCTCGTCCCCCATACTTAGAGAGTTATTGGTACTCATCGATTGTAAATATAGGGTGATTGCTTTAGACGTAGAATATAGAGCTATATTCTCTGAAGGAATATATCATCCTCGTCATCATCGAGCTAGAAAAAGCAGACGGATTCACAGCTTGGACAATTAATATATTCTGAAACTCTTCACTGATATTTCGACATCTTCATGGGTTCATTATCAATTTCTTGAATATCCTTCTTGTTGTTATTGCTTAATCCGTAAAAGCATCTTATTTTGCCAAAACTTTCCCACTATCATATAACCTTTGGTGTTACTCCAAAAGGTATACGACTAAACTTCCTTAAGAAAGTGCACACATCCTTCAAAAAGTTGTCTCTAGCTTCTTCATCGTCAATCATAAAAGAATTCCAATATGGAATAGAACTTTGAGTTGTCGGCTTCTTCTTCTCTTGTTGAATTTCTTTAAGAATTTTCAAATCGTTTATAAGCTTAAGAAGCTACTTTCTGGTAAACTTCAGGTTGATTATGCTCTTCTTCCATAGCTTGTTTAATCTTAAGAAATCTTTCCTCGGCTAGCAATAAAGCCATGCACTTTTCATTAGGAGGTATATGATAATACTCCTTTAAAAAGGCTTGTATAGCTTCCATTAAGTCTTCTTGAGCTTGCAAAATTTCTCTACTTGTCTCTTGAGGAGGATAATCGACGGGTAACTGCGAGGGTTGAAATTGGTCAAAACTAAAAGAATTATGATCATAGCAAGAATTTTGCTCATAATAATCTTCATTCATTGGTTGACATTGAAAAGTGTCATGAGGACCCCCGCAATTTGCACAACAAAGATATTGTTGAGAAGAACTTTGAGAATTTTGTGGAAAATAATTATCATTAAAGTTTTGATTGTAACACGACTCCTGTTCATAGACAAACGGGAACAGTGGTGGACAATCATAACCATAATGAGCATTATTTCCACATAACTCACACAAGTATGTCTCAAACTAGAGTTGTGGAGGGTGGTCGGAAAAATATTGAGAATTATCGAAAGAATCCGGATTACATCGTGCTTGTATATCATCTGGTTGAAGTTGCTTTTCTCTAAAAGCATGCTGAATTTCAAAAAATTTCTCCCAAGCCAGTGATAAAACCTTTGGCGTTTCTCTAAAAGATATACGATTAAGAGTCTTTAAAAAGGTTTGTATAGATTTCATTAGGTTTTCTGCTTCCAAAATTTCCACACTCGTTTCTTGAGGAGGTTAATGAATGACGGTATACTACGGGGGTTGATATTGGTCAAAACCGGAAGAATTAGAATTATAAAAATTAGGTTCATAGAAATTTTGGTTCAACGGTTGACACTGAAAAGTCTCATGAGCACCCCCGCAGTTTTCACAACAAAAGTATTGTTGTGAAAAACTTGGTGAAGTTAGTGGAAAATTAAGCTAAAATATATAAATGACAAATATGCTTGCTAAGTGACGTGAAATGATCATTAAGTGCGGGCTTAGGTTTAACGAATTAAAATGACAAGTAAAATGAAATGCTTAAAAATAAATGACAAGAAATTAAATTGCATTAAAAATAAATGACGGAATGTAAATAGAAAAGACAAAACTTATGACTAAATATTTTTTAAATCTTTTTAAACCCGCACCTAAATTCCAAATCTCTAATCACTTAACAAGCACTACTAAATCTACTCACTACTCATAATGAAATAAAAACTAAGCATTTTAAAAATAAAGCTACACTAAGCATGGCATAAATCAAATAGGCAAACATAAAATAAAACAATAAAATAAAACTACACTAATTAATTGAAAAAGGAATAGAAAATGAACCGAATTGGAGACCCGCAATTTTAACAATTACCACCCGATTTATTTAACTAAAACAACTAATCAAAGTCGGTCTAGCTAAATAAACCCGTAAGCTCCTCGCCTCATGAGTCGACCGGTACCAAAATAAAATAAAATAAACACTGTTAACATAAGAGTAAATAAAATTAAAATCTTCAAACTCATCTTTGTGTAAGCTCCTCGCCTCATGAGTTGACCGAGTCACGAAACAATTAAAACACTCAAACTGTTAATATGGAACAGTTTATAACAAAGATTAAATTTGCAATTCTACTTCTAAACCAACTTGGCCCAAATTATTCTAAAGTTCAAATGTACCTATACTACAATTAAATTGCCCAACCAATTATACAATCAATACCAAAAAAAACGTGGACCAAATTCAAACCAGACGGCCCAATTTTGATTTCATTTATCACAATTTCAACGAACCATATTTCAACAAACTAACAGAATCTACTCAAATTTAATACAAATCAAATGTGAGATCATGAAAATTTATACAGCCAAACGCATCCAGTTTACAAGCAATGCACTAAATAAAGCTGAACAAAGATTAAGCTCACGCGAATAAGCTACATCAAACAAATATTTATTTAGCAACGATACCATTCCTTTTAAACTCAAATAAGCAATAAACAATTTAATCCAAACGAGATCCACTTTAGCAATTTGAAATCTATAACCGCAAAGTAAGTCAACTTTCATCCAAAATGAGCACTATACTAGATCTAATTCAATAAGCAATAACCGAGCAAAAGAGCTTTACAAAACTTATCAAAAATAAGCCAATACGAAATTGAAATAAGCACTTTTATCCAACCCAACTTCTATTAATAAGCTAACCAAAATCTTTGACAAAAAGACAATAAGCCGATAAGAAACTTTTACAAAATTTAAATAAGCAAAAATTACATTTAGAAATAAGCTAAACAAATAAAACTACACTATTTTTTTTCTATCTAAAAAAAACTACACTAAAAAATAAAAATTAAGGCTCCTCCCAAAAGTGAGGGGGTGGTGTTTGATTTATATGGGGTGAGAGGGGGAAGCAGTGTAAAATTTGATCCCATCATTGAGTACTCATTGAGCCAATCATTGGCCTTCTTTATACATCACACGGATTGAGATAAAATGAAAGAGTGATCCGGCCGTTGCTTAGCTTCCAAGTGTCCCATTATTTAGCTTATTTGTACGCACTAATTTCAACTGTTGGATCACATTTCTATATTTCATCTTTTGTAAACTTGAGTTAAAAGAGGTAAACAAATTTTACTGCCACGTGTTATGTTTCCATTGCGCCATCCATTTGGTAGTGCGTAGGCACGTGAAGGCTTGGGAATTATTTAAAACTCACGTGACCTTTTCTTTGAGTGGTGATTTCTTTATTTACTCGGTACAAAATTCACTTGAATGAATTTTGATAAATCCAAAAGCCACATGTTAACTTTGATTTAATACATTGAGCACATGATGGTGATGTTAGCCATCGTCACTTTTTTTTCACTCTTTTTTTTCTTTTTAAGCTCATTTTAGGTTTATTTGACAATGGGCTGGTCCGACCCATAAAATGGGTTACGGGCTGGCCCAATAAAATCTGAAAGTACTATTGGACTCGTTTTCTTGCGCTCATTCCATTCTCGTGCTCGGCTTTGTCCGGTTTTGTCTTAGTTTTTGTCCTTTTCTTGATATCCATACCTGCACATACACAAACAAAAAAAAACAAGCATATATTCGCCATTTTAATAACGGATGTATAAAATAACGAATACCAAATTCCCCCATACTAAAGTATTGTCATGTCCTCACGCAATGTAATAAATACGCGCTTAAAACTAAAAATTCCCATCCCCTCAAACTAATCACCTCGAAAAGTAGCAAAGTGCTCATCTAAAGGAATTAAGGAATCAAAAGTTAAGAAACGCCCCGTTTTTCCATTTTCAACATTTTCCATTTTTTATGCTTTTTCTAACTTTACATACTTCACACTTCATAACATTATTTTTTCACTATTTTTCACTATACTTAGGATCATTGAACAAGCAAAATAAATTCATCGTTCTCAACTTTCACTTTTACCATACTAAGCTTACAAACAAGATAATTGTCAAATACAAGTCATGACATTAACACTACTCATAAATGCTAATTGTGTACTTACTTTTCCTCCCGCAAATCCTAATTTTGTATCTTAATATTTTACTTAAGTCATATACCCGAAGGCTCTTTAAGACTTGTTTCGATACCTATTAAATCCAAAAATAAAGCGGGACGGTTAAAAACAAAGTTTAGCTTCCACCCTTATCCTTAATAAACGATGAAGTGAACAAAATTTTGGCTTTTGTTGCTTTTGCCTCAATTCATGTCATATACCCTTAGGCTCTTTAAGACATAAATCAAGTAATATTATTTACACCATATACCCTTAGGCTCTTTAAGGTGAAAATAACTAAGCAACATAATCACTAATTTTATAAGTACCATATACCCTAAGGCTCTTTAAGGTACAAATAATTTCATGATTAGTATTACTTTTGCCATATACCCTAAGGCTCTTTAAGGCAAAAAGTAATAAAATGATTAACTCTACTCATACCATATACCCTAAGGCTCTTTAAGGTATAAGTAAAGCAATAAACATGAAGTGCATATAATAAGCCAAAATTCGAATCATCGACTTCCAAATCAAAGGGAAGTTACTAAAAATTAAATTGAACCGGACAACCTTATTTATTAAACATTTATGCATATAAGTGAGACAAGCTAATGGGAGAAAAAGCCACAATTAATACTTATGAGCTTGAAAGAAAACCAACTATTCTACGTTTAATATCATGACTTATAATCGACTCTATCATCTCTAGTTCTTCGCAATTTAAAATCTCTAAGAAAGAGACTCGCGAACGCTTAGCCATATAAATTCCAACTCGGCATATTTAAAATCTACATGAGATTAGCACAAGTCTTCATTTACGTTAATAACAAATCAAGTCTAGCATGTTTAAAATCTACTTGAGACTAGCATAAACTATCATCGTTAAATGTTAAGGAAAAAGCTAAGGTTTAAAACCGGCCGAGTCAAAATTTATTTCTCATTCTCACCTTTATTTGTGTCAAAACACTTATTAAATCACTTTATTCCAACATTTAACACTTTTTTTTTACAAAAATTTAATTTTTTTTGCTATTTTTCACATAAATCACATATTTTTGGTGGAAAAAACGGGTTACTTGAGAACAACGGCTGCAGGCATAATCAAATCGATAGATTCCCCCCCCCATACTAAAACTACACATTGTCCTTAATGTGATATTAATACCCCATACTAATTTCAAGGCATACTTCAAGTATTAAGGGTTAATCGATAAGATTAGGATATGGGATTCCCTAAATGAAGCTGAGGATATGAAGCTCGAATAAATGAATGGACAAAACCATGAGCACGAGAGTCTTCAAAATCCTAGAAATCCTGGACATAAAACAACACGAGAGTCTTCAAAATCCGGGCAATCCTGGACAATAAAAATCACAAAATACGAAACACGAGAAAAGAAAAGGCGAGCCTCCTCACAACAGTTCAAAAGTTAGACAAAGAGATAAGAAATAGAACCTGCTGTTTTTGTTAACTTAGTCACGAGCTTGACTCAAACCCCGAAATAATTTGTCCCCATTGGGGAAGCAAATGGAAAAGAAATCTTAATCGTGCTTTTCATAAATGTTTGGATAAACATTAAAAGCACATGAAAGTTCCATCCTGATGAGATGCCACTGGCTCTAAGTGGAGATGCCAGGGTAAAAAATGGTGTCTTCACTCCTGGTGGAGAGAAGTAAAGGAGAATCCACAGGGTAGGTGAGAAACAGGAGAAAAGTCCGAATGACAAATGTGAAGGAATTATCATCTTCAATATTTTAAGAAACATTAATCTCACCTCCCCCTGGGTCAAAACATTCGTCTTCATTAAGCTCATCAAAATTGTTTATCACGGGTGCATCGGGCTCAAATGACGAAGTAAAACACACGCTCAACGTCCAAGAAATAGATCTCATAAAGTAAGTTATCAAGAAAAACAATATCCCCTTTCGAGCCTAAATCACTCTCAATACCCGGAGGTATCGAGTCTTTCGGAACAAGAAATGTATCAACCTCCTCTATAAGAAATTCACTATCCATAACGGGAATAGGAGAAGAGGAGGGATATTTAAGCACAAAATGAATAGAAGGAGTAAAGTTTTCAATGCTTCGAATCTTAATCAAGCGAGAAATTGACGTTTAATAATTTCTACAAAGAATCTCGTCCCCATTTGAAGAAATATCATTAGTCATTTTCTCGCTTCTCTTTATCCAAAACGTCTTCATCACAATCGTCTTCATCAATTATCCTGTAAAATTGGATCAATAAATCGAGTTCACCGGAACATCACTTTGGAAAAAAATCATCGTAAGGAGATGTGATCGAAATATCTAGACTAAGCAAAGAGTTAATAAGTCCACATTCGGCATCAAAATGATCATTATCACAAGACGGCACATCACAAATATCTTCGGAAATACACTTAAACTCACTGGATTGGTACTAAGGTTCTTAAACAGTAGAACTTTTCCGTTTCGCAAAATACTGTTAAGGATGCTCGATCCCCCAAATAGAGAGTTATCGGGCTCCTCGATCGGTAAGTCTGGTGTGATTTCTTTATGCTTTCTATATATAACAGTATACTTATCATCATCATTATAGAAGGTAGGATGATTCCAACTTGGACTATTAATAAATTCAGATAGTTCCTCGTTAATATTTAGCACATCTTCAAGGAGTTTACTCATCAATTCTTGAATATCTTCTTGTTGATATTGCTTATCCGTAAAAGCATGCTTAATTTCGGAAAATCTCTCCCAAGCTACCAATAAAACCTTTGGTATTTCTCCAAAAGGTATACGACTAAAATTCCTTAGGAAGGTTTGAATGTCTTTCATTAAGTTTTCTCTAACTTGCAACATTTCCACATCGTCAATCATAGAAAAATTCCCATATGGAGTAAAACTTTTAGCTGCCTGCTCCTCCTGCTCTGCCTGTTTTGGTTGAATTCCCCTAAGAATTTGCAAATCATTCATAAGCTTAAGTAGCAATTCTTGCATAACTTCAGGTTGATTCCTTCTGCTCTTCTACTATAGTTTGCTATATTTAAGAAAATCTCTCTCAGCTAGCAATAAAGCCATGCACTTTTCTTCAGAGTAATATGGAACAATTCATACTCCTTAAAAAGGCATTGTTATAGATTCCATTAAAGACGTCTCTAGCTGCGAAATTACTGAAAAAATATAACGGGGTTGTATATGCAAAACTAGAAAAATTAGAATTATAGCAATGATTAGGTTTCATAGAAATATTGGTTGCTACGGTTGACACTGAAAATTTCTCATGAAGATAGTGAGGTGGGTGGGGGCCCCGCAATATTGCACAAGAAATGTTGTAGTTAACTCAGAAAATAATGTAGAGGTTGGTTAAATCCAAAGTCTTGATTGTAATAGGGACCCTATCAAAGACGGGTGTGTTCCTTGTTTGACAATCGTAACCCGGATGAGAATTCCCTCTACAAAATTCACACAAGTATGTCTCGGTGAAAGGTATTGTGAGGTTGGTTAAATAAGTATCGGTTGTTTTCATCATAGAAAAAAAAGGATTTGGGTCATAGACCAAACTCATTTTCGGATCCTACAATGCTACAGCTCGGACAGTATTTCCACCATTAACGGACCACCATAATACAGCAACCACATTGAATAACGAAGACATTCGAAGAATTAAACGGATTAATGATAAGAAGATAGAATTAAAATATTAATAAGAGAATAAAGAAGAATATGTTTTAGATTTTATTAAAAATAATATATAGAAAAGAAATTAAATAATAAAGAAAAATATTTTTTGGGTAACACGAAAATTAAAACATGTCACGTAGGCTCTCTAAATTACTTACAAGAAAGAGAAGGATTTGGTAAGCAGCAGCGCTATTTAGAATAACCCTTCTCCTTTTGGGTGATGTTGATCAAACCCGCCTTAAACTTTCTTGTACACGTATCTAAGTGAGCCGTAAAACAACGATTAACAAATTGTAATTTTAATATTAAAATAAAAGAAAATAGAAGTGTAAAATATTCACAAACGGAAAATAACTTCACGAGGAAGGTTCTTTAAAAACACTAATCTTCGAACGAAACGCGAAAATCATAACACACTTCCCCGACAGCGGCGCCAAAAATTTGATACGGTCGTCCGAACACACTCTATATATAATATATAAGTATATAAAGATTATATCAAATAATAGTATAGTAAGTATTTTCCGTCGGGTTCGAGAAACAAACCTTTTAACCAAAGTTGTCTCAAAAACCTCCCGGGTCGTTTTCCCTCGAACGACGCTGGATTGGAAAACCGGTTAAGTCTGTGATCGCGCGTTTTGAATGGTTTTAAAGATTTTTGATTTGGGTTCCTAAATCCTACTAAATGTAAATAACAAGTAAATAAATGCACGAAAATAAGTAAACAAGAAATGACAATTAAACACGTAAGCATAAAACGTAAACGGGAATTAAAAACGCGACATTTAAAACCTAAATTATCTAAATTTAAACTAAAATGATTTTTCTAATTTTCCTAATCCTATTTTACTAACTTATAGGAAAAAGCTAAGGAAATTCTAAACCGAGAGTGATTAAAGCTAAAAACGAAGAAAATGAGAACGGGAATGAAATCCCGTTCTTTAAAAAGTGAAATTTCAAAATATTAGCCCTACGAAAGTAAATTTCAATCCTAAGCCTTAAATATGATAAAATAAAATTTTATAAAAAAGGATTTTATTTTTTTTTGATTATTTTTCTATTTTTTATGATTTTTTAATGTTTTTAACAAAATTAATTCACGAAAATTATAAAACTTTAAGCTAAAAATCCTAGAAAATTTCTAAAAGTAGCTTATTATAAGCAGGATGTAGGAAAAATATCAAATCCTAAAGAGCTAAACTAAATAAGCCAGGAAAAATCGAATAAGCACTCGAAGTGCTTATTGTAACTAGCTTTCAAAAAGGTGGTAAAAGAATAAACAATGCACCTTGAGACGTAAAAGTCCCAAGGGCGCAGTGTTATAAAGGTTGAGGAGGGTAGAGGTCAGGGGTTCGAGCCTTGCTCACCCCTGACTTCCTCTCTTCCCTTTTTTTATTTTTTGCAAAAATTTTGAAAAGCAAAGTTGTAAAACTTAAGAAAACTAACAACTTTAATGAAAACAATTTTTTTAAAAATCAAAATTAAGCTGAAAACTGCTTATTAAAACAGACAGATAACACAAAAAGGGCAAAAGCTTTTTACTAAACTAGAAAACTAGGAAACACTTGAATAAGCTCAACTCTTAACTAAATAAGCTACAAGCAGCCTATAACTAACCTAACAAGCAAGTGGGAACCAGATTTAAGCAAACCAATAAGCCATAAGCTAAAAAATTCAATTTAGCTCTTAAGTCTAAAACCGAGTATCTATAGACAGATAAGCAACTTTGGGCTTATTTTTCTATAAGCAACTGGAACCTTATGGGAATCTAGCTTATACTACCTTAAACCCTGGCCAAAAAGCTACATGAAACAGCTTTTAAATCATATTTTGAAACTCTAAAACTTAAGTAAAAAGCTATTAGAAAACTGCTTATTTACTTAGTACATGCTGAGTGAACTCAGTATGTACTGAGTGTTCAAAAGACAAAATGGTACTTTGCAGCTTAAAAATAGATAGACAAATAAGCTCTATAAGCTGAAATAAATTTAACAAGTTAAGTCTACCCTAAAATCTACTTAATTACTAAATTTTAAAAGCTAAAACCCATTTTTAACTACTTAAATTTTGAATTGAAAAAGGCATCTTGTCTGTTTTTCTATCTGATGCATTTGACATATTTTGAACTAAAACTTAAATCTACAACTGCAGGCTAAACAACTAGATTTCTATACTAATAGAATACCTAAACAATAGCAATTACACTAAAATTAACCACTAGAAATAATCATAAGCTCAAGAGCTTATGGATCTAAACTATTACCTCAGATTCTATAGCTATCTAACAACTTGATCAATATTTGACATAACCAAACTAAATCCTCCAATCCTGATCTTTATAAACCTAGGAATGAGTTTTAAAATCAGTTTAAAGGATTGTAGAACACTTGACAGTACTAACTAATGTTAGTACTGTCTTATGCCAAACACCCCTTTAAAAGGTTTAAACCCATCTTTTAGCTTATGAATTTCAGTTTTGAAGCACAAAGCTTAGATACCAGATAGTAATCAGCTTATAAAAGACCTATTTAACATTTTTAAGCAAACAAAAAGCCAGAACAATAAGCTACAATACTAAGCTAATATTTTTGGATTTTTAAAACTGTTTTATCACAATGACTTGCAGACTAAGATCTAAACTATTAATTGAACTGAATAAGCATTAAACACACAAGATAAGACACCAATGAGTAAATCTAAACAATAATAAGTCAACTGCAATAAATAGAACAAGCAATAAGCAAATAAGCATTTAAACAAGAAACAAAGCTAAAAATGGTAAAAAGAAGTGTGTACCTCAACTCCTTGCTCAAAACAGGAGTAATAAGATCAAATTTAAGCTTTAACCTACCCAGCTTATTAATAAGCACTACTAAATACCATAAGCTCTTCCAAATTTAGCTTATCATCCAAAAGCTTGTTTCCTTTTTCCAAACTGATTAACCAATCAATTTAGCTCAAATAAGCTTTGTGGATCCTTATTTGAGCTTGGAGAGTATAAGTGACAAATAAACAGCTTATTCAGAGCTTATTGAACTTATTTAAAACTTATAATCAAATTTAACAAAATTCATAAATGTAAAAACTCAAATTTAAAGTAAAATGAAATTTTATTAATAAGGAAAAGATTACATGGCTTTTAAAGAAAAATTACATTAAGAAAATACAAATAAGCTTAAATTAAGCTATTATTAAACTACCTACACTACTCCTACTCTAGATCTAATCCTACTCCTAGATATTTCTTGTGAGTGAAGGAGGCTTCTTATTTATAGCCTTGGAGAGAAGGATCTAGACTTGTACACTCTCCTTTTGATCTTGGCCATCAATTCTTTTAATCATTGGATGCTTATTCTTAGCCCTTGGATGAGATTGTGAGCACAAGGATTGCCAGCGTGGCAATCCTTGTGTCAGATGTTTTATGTTTCTTTAGCACTGAGTTTAGTGCAAATTTCCCATCTTTGGTGTGTTTGTTTAAATCCCGTGTGTCATTCCCTTGTCCTAAATTGACCAATCATAGAGCTTTGATGACGTTTTTGATGCTGACATGGGCACTTAGTACTTGGAATCTTTATTGCTATGCTGGATTGATTAGGAGTGAGGTTTTTACCTATTTAATTAAGCAGGGTAAGTGTTTGGGACGATGGTGAATAGTAATTTCACCATTCGCGCCCTTTTTCCTTTTTATTCGTTTGTTTGACCCGGGGTAAAGGAGTTGACCTAGGCTCAGGATTTATATAAAAAGAATTGGGCAGGTGTTATCTTGGGCTCGGTAAAGGTAAGGGATTATAGTTAAGGGACTTAACGACTGTTAGTCCTTAAGTGATAAAGGACTAACAGTGTTATTGTTTTTGGACTTTTTGTACAAATGTATTTAACAATAAGGCTCATTTTGGTATTTTCAAGGGTTTTGTCATTTTGTAGTTGACCAAGGTTTGACCATTGTTGACTTTTGCTAGAAACTCCCGGCTCTTATACTCTATCCGTCTCGTGTCCTTGTTTGTCCGGTTTTGACCATTTTCTTGTGATTTTTGCATATTCTTACCTACACATACACAAACAACAAAATACATAAATACAAGCATATTTTTGCACATGTTGATCATTTAAGGGCCATTTTTGGTAGAATAAGGATATGTGATTTCTCACATATCAACGACAACACACATGTTCCTTAAATTTATCATACAGGCTATATTTACACATGTGTTATTGGTATTTGCTATTTTATACATACCTTTTGCCTTGTAAAATGAACCCAAAAAGACCAAAAACATAGAAAAAT
Source organism: Tanacetum coccineum (assembly GCA_026074375.1). Classification (NCBI taxonomy): domain Eukaryota; kingdom Viridiplantae; phylum Streptophyta; class Magnoliopsida; order Asterales; family Asteraceae; genus Tanacetum; species Tanacetum coccineum. The sequence goes on along the minus strand of BQNB010015083.1, from coordinate 53,449 downwards.
GCAATATATTACTTGTTTTGTGTTACGTATGTCAGTACGATATTAAAGAAATGGACATAATCAAAGCAAAAACAAACAAACACGGACACGAGACGGATAGAGTGCACAAGAGCCGGGAGTTTCTAGCAAAAGTCAACAATGGTCAAACCTTGGTCAACCACAAAATGACAAAACCTGAAAATACCAAAATGAGCCTTATTGTTAAATCTATTTGAACAAAAAGTCCAAAAACAATAACACGGTTAGTCCTTTATCACATAAGGACTAACAGTCGTTAATTCCCTTAACTATAATCCCTTACCTTTACCGAGCCCAAGATAACACCTTGCCCAATTCTTTTTATATAAATCCTGAGCCTAGGTCAACTCCTTTACCCGTCAAACAAACGAATAAAAAGGAAAAAGGGCGCGAATGTAATTACTATCACCCATCGTCCCAAACTCTTACCCTGCTTAATTAAATAGGTAAAAACCTCACTCCTAATCAATCAGCGTAGCAATAAAGATTCCAAGTTCAAAGATCCCATGTCAGCATTAATAAAAAAAGCAAAAACGTCACAAGCTCTATGATTGGTGATTGGGAACAAATGAATGACACGCGGGATTTAAACAAACACACCAAAGATGGGAAATTTGCACTAAACTCAATGCTAAAGAAACACAAAACCTCTGACACAAGGATTGCCACGCTGGCAATCCGTGTGCTCACAATCTCATCCAAGGGCTAAGAATAAGCATCCAATGATTAGAAGAATTAATGGCCAAGATCAAAAGGATCGTGTACAAGTCTAGATCCTTCTCTCCAATGCTATAAATAAGAAGCCTCCTTCACTCACAAGAGATATCTAGGAGTAGGATTAGATCTAGAGTAGGAGTAGTGTAGGTAGTTTAATAATAGCTTAATTTCAGCTTATTTGTATTTTCTTAATGTAATTTTTCTTTAAAAGCCATGTAATATTTTCCTTATTAATAAAATTTTATTTTACTTTAAATTTGAGTTTTTACTTTTATGAATTTTGTTAAATTTGATTATAAGTTTTAAATAAGTTCAATAAGCTCTGAATAAGCTGTTTATTTGTCACTTATTACCTCACAGGCTCAAATAAGGATCACACAAAGCTATTTGAGCCTACAATTGATTGGTTAATTAGTTTGGAAAAAGGAAACAAGCTTTTGAATGATAAGCTAAATATGGAAGAGCTTATGGTATTTAGTAGTGCTTATTAATAAGCTGGGTAGGTTAAAGCTTAAATTTGATCTTATTACTCCTGTTTTGAGCAAGGAGTTGAGGTACACACTTCTTTTTACCATTTTTAGCTTTGTTTCTTGTTTAAATGCTTATTTGCTTATTGCTAGTTGCTTATTATTGTTTAGTTTTATTCAATGTTGCTTATTTCTGTTGTTTAATGCTTATTCAGTTCAATTAATAGATTAGATCTTAGTCTGCAAGTCATTGTGATAAAACAGTTTTAAAAATCCAAAAATATTAGCTTAGTATTATAGCTTATTGTTCTGGCTTTTTGTTTGCTTAAAACTATTAAATATGTCTTTTATAAGCTGATTACTATCTGGTATCTAAGCTTTGTGCTTCAAAACTGAAATTCATAAGCTAAAAGATAGGTTTAAACCTTTTAAAGGGGTGTTTGGCATAAGACAGTACTAACATTAGTTAGTACTGTCAAGTGTTCTACAATCCTTTAAACTGATTTTAAAACTCATTCCTATGTTTATAAAGATCAGGATTGGAGGATTTAGTTTGGTTATGTCAAATATTGATCAAGTTGTTAGATAGCTATAGAATCTGAGGTAATAGTTTAGATCCATAAGCTCTTGAGCTTACGATTATTTCTAGTAGTTAATTTTAGTGTAATTGCTATTGTTTAGGTATTCTATTAGTATAGAAATCTAGTTGGTATTAGACCTGCATTGTATAATTAAGTTTTAGTTCAAATATGTCAATGCATCCATATAAAAACAGACAAGTGCCTTTTTTCAATTCCAAAAATTTAAGTAGTTAAAAATAGGTTTTAACTTTTAAAATTTAGTAATCGAGTAGATTTTAGGGTAGACTTAACTTGTTAAATTTATTTAAGCTTATAGAGCTTATTTGTCTATCTGTTTTTAAGCTGCAAAGTACCATTTTGTCTTTTGAACACTCAGTACATACTGAGTTCACTCACTAGGCTGTCTTAAGTAAGTCCTTCCCCCATAGTGCTTATTTGCTTTTTTGAGTTTAATGTTTATTGGATTTGCTTAAGTCTTGTTTAGTTATGCTTATTAGCTTTAGGTTTATGCCTGTATTAGCTTATTTGGGCTTTTTAAGTGCTTATTGAGCTTTTTCAAAGTCTAGCAGTACTAACTCCAATTTAGTACTAACTCCAAGTTAGTACTAACTCCAAGTTAGTACTGCTATGCTTCTCTTCAGCTTATTAGCTTATTTTCCTTCCTTATTTCATGTGACATTTGCTTATTAGGTTTGGTTCAATCCCTTGTTTGCTTATTTTGCTTTGTTATAAGCCATTGGTAGCTTATTTGCTTATTAAGTTTAGCTTAAAAGCTTTTTAGCTTGTTAGATTAAAACTGTCATTATTCTCAGCTTATTTCAGGCTTATTTTTTGAGTTTTGTAAAAAAGTCAGTTTTTTAAAGTTGCTTATTTTTTCTAGTTTTATAAGTTTTTTTAAAAGAAAATTTTTTTTAAATGATTTACAAAAAGAGGAGGCCACAGGGGTCGAACCTGTGACCTCCCATTTAACAAGCCAACGTACTCAACACACCACACTCACACCAACTGCCCTGGGGTCTTTTTTGAGTTTTACCTTGCATCATTTAATTAATATAGTAATATTTAGGTATAAGCTTATTCGTCTTATTTTGCTTTTTAACTGCTTGTTGCTTAAGCTACTTTTCCTGTTTGTATTTTTCTTTGAATCTCCATAGTCTAAAGTACTTTTCTGTATTTTTTCAAAATTTTCCAAGTTAATTTACTATTTTAATCATTTTTTCTTTATAAAACAGTTTTTAAATCATTAAAAATTATTAAAAAACCAAAAAAATGTAATTCTTTTTTTTTAATTTTGTTTTATCAATTAGGACCTAGGAAAAAATAAATTTACTCTCGTAGGGTTAATATTTTGAAATTTCACTTTTTAAAGAACAGGATTTCGTTCCCGTTCTCGTTTTCTTCGTTTTTAAGCTTTAAGTATTCTCGTTTTAGAATTTCCTTAGCCTTTTCTTATAAGTTAGTAAAATAGGATTAGAAATAGTTTAGAAAATCATTTTAAGTTTAAATTTAGATAATTTAGGTTTTAAATATCGCGTTTTTAATTCCCGTTTACGTTTTATGCTTACGTGTTTAATTGTCATCTCTTGCTTACTTGTTTTCGTACATTTATCTACTTGTCATTTATTTTTAGTGGGATTTAAGAACCCAAATCAAAATCATTTTAAACTATTCAGAACGCGCGATCACGAACTTAACCGATTCTCAATTCACGCTTCGTTGGGAAACGACCCGGGAGGTTTTTGAACTTTGCTTTGGTCAAAAGCAACTTTCTAGAACCCGACAGAAAAATACTCTACTATACTATAATTTGATAATCTCCTTATACTTATATATACTATTATATAGTGTGTTCGGAGCGTACCAAGTTTTTGGCGCCGCTGCCGGGGAGGTGTGTTACGATTATCATGTTTCGTTCGAAGATTAGCATTTTGAAGAACCTTCCTCGTGAAGTTATCGCTTTTCTATTGTGAATATTTTCTTATAAAATCATAAAAATACAAAAATATTTTACACTTTTATTCTTATTTTCTTTTAATATTAAAAATAACCATTTGTTAATCGTTGTAACGGCTCACCTTTAGATTACGTGCTATAAGGAAAGTTTAAGGCGGGTTTGATCAACATCACCCAAAAGGAGAAGGATTATTCTAAATAGCGCCTCGCGCTTACCAACTCCTCCGCTTTCTTGTATGTATTTTTAGAGAGCTACCGTGCACGTTTAATTTTCGGTTACCAAAAATATTTTTTATGAATTATTTTCAAAAGCCCAAAAATATTCTCCGTTACCTCTTATCCGTTTAATTCTTTCTTATTATCCTCTATATTGTTTAATTCTTTCTTATGACGTCATTTAACCAACGTGAGTGTACGGGGTGTGGACAACCATGTGATGGCTTTCATGGACGATTTCTCTGTCTTCGGGGATTCTTTCTCGTCTTTCCTCTCCTATTTAGACAAAATGCTAAAACGGTGCGAAGATACCAACTTAGTTCTAAATTAGGAGACGTGTCATTTCATGGTTAAAGAGGGCATTGTCCTCGGCCATAAAATTTCAAAGTTCGAGATTGAGGTCGACCGAGCTAAAGTTGATGTTATAGCTAAACTCCCTCATCTGACTTCCGTTAAAGGTGTTCGAAGTTTTCGAAGAAACAAAAACTTTTAACCAAAGTTGTCTCAAAAACCTCCCGGGTCGTTTTCCCTCGACGAAACGTGAATTAAAAATCGGTTAAGTCTGTGATCGCGCGTTTTGAATGGTTTTAAAGATTTTTGATTTGGGTTCCTAAATCCTACTAAATGTAAATAACTAGTAAATAAATGCACGAAAATAAGTAAACAAGAATTGACAATTAAACACGTAAGCATAAAACGTAAACGAGAATTAAAAACGCGACATTTAAAACCTAAATTATCTAAATTTAAACCTAAAATGATTTTTCTAATTTTCCTAATCCTATTTTACTAACTTATAGGAAAAAGCTAAGGAAATTCTAAACCGAGGGTGATTAAAGCTAAAAACGAAGAAAATGAGAACGGGAATGAAATCCCGTTCTTTAATAAGTGAAATTTCAAAATATTAGCCCTACGAAAGTAAAAATTTCAATCATAAGCCTTAATATGATAAAAAGAAAAATGTTATAAAAAGAATTTTATTTTTTTTGATTATTTTTCTATTTTTATGATTTTTTAAAGTTTTTTAAACAAAATTAATTCACGAAAATTATAAATCTTTAGCTAAAATTCTAAAAATTTCTAAAGTAGCTCTATTATAAGCAGGATGTAGGAAAAATATCAAATCCTAAAGAGCTAAACTAAATAAGCCGGGAAAAATCGAATAAGCACTCGAAGTGCTTATTGTAACTAGATTTCAAAAAGGTGGTAAAAGAATAAACAATGCACCTTGAGACGTAAAAGTCCCAAGGGCGCAGTGTTAGTGGTGTGTTGTGTTGTGTGTTATAAAGGTTGAGGAGGGTAGAGGTCAGGGGTTCGAGCCTTGCTCACCCCTGACTTCCTCTCTTCCCTTTTTTTTATTTTTTGCAAAAATTTTGAAAAGCAAAGTTGTAAAACTTAAGAAAACTAACAACTTTAATGAAAACAATTTTAAAAAAATCAAAATTAAGCTGAAAACAGCTTATTAAAACAGACAGATAACACTAAAAGGGCAAAAGCTTTTTACTAAACTAGAAAACTAGGAAACACTTGAATAAGCTCAACTCTTAACTAAATAAGCTACAAGCAGCCTATAACTAACCTAACAAGCAAGTGGGAACCAGATTTAAGCAAACCAATAAGCCATAAGCTGAAAAATTCAATTTAGCTCTTAAGTCTAAAACTGAGATATCTATTAGAACGTAAGCAACTTTGGGCTTTTTTTCTATAAGAAACTAGACCTTATTGAGATCTCTTATTACAAACCTTAAACCTCGGCCAAAAAGCTACAGTGAAAAGGCTTTTAAATCATATTTTGAAACTCTAAAACTTAAGTAAAAAGCTATAGAAAACTGCTTATTTACTTAGTACATGCTGAGTGAACTCAGTATGTACTAAGTGTTCAAAAGACAAAATGGTACTTTGCAGCTTAAAAACAGATAGACAAATAAGCTCTATAAGCTGAAATAAATTTAACAAGTTAAGTCTACCCTAAAATCTACTCGATTACTAAATTTTAAAAGTTAAAACCTATTTTTAACTACTTAAATTTTTGGAATTGAAAAAAGGCACTTGTCTGTTTTTATATGGATGCATTGACATATTTGAACTAAAACTTAATTATACAATGCAGGTCTAATACCAACTAGATTTCTATACTAATAGAATACCTAAACAATAGCAATTACACTAAAATTAACCACTAGAAATAATCATAAGCTCAAGAGCTTATGGATCTAAACTATTACCTCAGATTCTATAGCTATCTAACAACTTGATCAATATTTGACATAACCAAACTAAATCCTCCAATCCTGATCTTTATAAACCTAGGAATGAGTTTTAAAATTAGTTCAAAGGATTGTAGAACACTTGACATTACTAACTAATGTTAGTACTGTCTTATGCCAAACACCCCTTTAAAAGGTTTAAACCTATCTTTTAGCTTATGAATTTTAGTTTTGAAGCACAAAGCTTAGATACCAGATAGTAATCAGCTTATAAAAGACCTATTTAACATTTTTAAGCAAACAAAAAGCCAGAACAATAAGCTACAATACTAAGCTAATATTTTTGGATTTTTAAAACTGTTTTATCACAATGACTTGCAGACTAAGATCTAATATATTAATTGAACTGAATAAGCATTAAACAACTAAAATAAGCAACATTGAGTAAAACTAAACAATAATAAGCAACAAGCAATAATGAACAAGCAATAAGCAAATAAGCATTTAAACAAGAAACAAAGCTAAAAATGGTAAAAAGAAGTGTGTACCTCAACTCCTTGCTCAAAACAGGAGTAATAAGATCAAATTTAAGCTTTAACCTACCCAGCTTATTAATAAGCACTACTAAATACCATAAGCTCTTCCAAATTTAGCTTATCATCCAAAAGCTTGTTTCCTTTTTCCAAACTGATTAACAATCAATTGTAGGCTCAAATAGCTTTGTGTGATCCTTATTTGAGCCTGTGAGGTAATAAGTGACAAATAAACAGCTTATTCAGAGCTTATTGAACTTATTTAAAACTTATAATCAAATTTAACAAAATTCATAAAAGTAAAAACTCAAATTTAAAGTAAAATGAAATTTTATTAATAAGGAAAAGATTACATGGCTTTTAAAGAAAAATTACATTAAGAAAATACAAATAAGCTGAAATTAAGCTATTATTAAACTACCTACACTACTCCAACTCTAGATCTAATCTTACTCCTAGATATTTCTTGTGAGTGGAGGAGGCTTCTTATTTATAGCCCTGGAGAGAAGGATGTAGACTTGTACACGCTCCTTTTGATCTTGGCCATCAATTCTTCTAATCATTGGATGCTTATTCTTAGCCCTTGGATGAGATTGTGAGCACACGGATTGCCAGCGTGGCAATCCTTGTGTTAGATGTTTTGTGTTTCTTTAGCATTGAGTTTAGTGCAAATTTCCCATCTTTGGTGTGTTTGTTTAAATCCCGCGTGTCATTCATTTGTTCCCAATCACCAATCATAGAGCTTGTGACGTTTTTGCTTTTTTTATTAATGCTGACATGGGATCTTTGAACTTGGAATCTTTATTGCTACGCTGATTGATTAGGAGTGAGGTTTTTACCTATTTAATTAAGCAGGGTAAGAGTTTGGGACGATGGGTGATAGTAATTACATTCGCGCCCTTTTTCCTTTTTATTCGTTTGTTTGACGGGTAAAGGAGTTGACCTAGGCTCAGGATTTATATAAAAAGAATTGGGCAAGGTGTTATCTTGGGCTCGGTAAAGGTAAGGGATTATAGTTAAGGGAATTAACGACTGTTAGTCCTTATGTGATAAAGGACTAACCGTGTTATTGTTTTTGGACTTTTTGTTCAAATAGATTTAACAATAAGGCTCATTTTGGTATTTTCAAGGGTTTTGTCATTTTGTAGTTGACCAAGGTTTGACCATTGTTGACTTTTGCTAGAAACTCCCGGCTCTTGTGCACTCTATCCGTCTCGTGTCCGTGTTTGTTTGTTTTTGCTTTGATTATGTCCATTTCTTTAATATCGTACTGACATACGTAACACAAAACAAGTAATATATTGCATTTTTCTATGTTTTTGGTCTTTTTGGGTTCATTTTACAAGGCAAAAGGTATGTATAAAATAGCAAATACCAATAACACATGTGTAAATATAGCCTGTATGATAAATTTAAGGAACATGTGTGTTGTCGTTGATATGTAAGAAATCACATATCCTTATTATACCAAAAAAGGCCCTTAAAAGATCAAAATGTGCAAAAATATGCTTGTATTTATGTATTTTGTTGTTTGTGTATGTGTAGGTACGGATATGCAAAAATCACAAGAAAATGGTCAAAACTGGACAAACAAGGACACGAGACGGATAGAGTATAAGAGCCGGGAGTTTCTAGCAAAAGTCAACAATGGTCAAACCTTGGTCAACCACAAAATGACAAAACCCTTGAAAATACCAAAATGAGCCTTATTGTTAAATCTATTTGTTTAACAAAAGTCCAAAAACAATAACACTGTTAGTCCTTTATCACTTAAGGACTAACAGTCGTTAAGTCCCTTAACTATAATCCCTTACCTTTACCGAGCCCAAGATAACACCTGCCCAATTCTTTTTATATAAATCCTGAGCCTAGGTCAACTCCTTTACCCCGAGTCAAACAAACGAATAAAAAGGAAAAAGGGCGCGAATGGTGAAATTACTATTCACCATCGTCCCAAACACTTACCCTGCTTAATTAAATAGGTAAAAACCTCACTCCTAATCAATCCAGCGTAGCAATAAAGATTCCAAGTACTAAGTGCCCATGTCAGCATCAAAAACGTCATCAAAGCTCTATGATTGGTGAATTTGGGACAAAGGAATGACACGCGGGATTTAAACAAACACACCAAAGATGGGAAATTTGCACTAAACTCAGTGCTAAAGAAACACAAAACCTCTGACACAAGGATTGCCACGCTGGCAATCCGTGTGCTCACAATCTCATCCAAGGGCTAAGAATAAGCATCCAATGATTAGAAGAATTGATGGCCAAGATCAAAAGGAGGCGTGTTACAAGTCTACATCCTTCTCTCCAGGGCTATAAATAAGAAGCCTCCTCCACTCACAAGAAATATCTAGGAGTAGGATTAGATCTAGAGTTGGAGTAGTGTAGGTAGTTTAATAATAGCTTAATTTCAGCTTATTTGTATTTTCTTAATGTAATTTTTCTTTAAAAGCCATGTAATCTTTTCCTTATTAATAAAATTTCATTTTACTTTAAATTTGAGTTTTTACTTTTATGAATTTTGTTAAAATTTGGGGGGAATTTTAAGTTTTAAATAAGTTCAATAAGCTCTAAATAAGCTGTTTATTTGTCACTTATACTCTCCAAGCTCAAATAAGCATCCACAAAGCTTATTTGAGCTAAATTGATTGTTTAACCAGTTTGGAAAAAGGAAACAAGCTTTTGGATGATAAGCTAAATTTGGAAGAGCTTATGGTATTTAGTAGTGCTTATTAATAAGCTGGGTAGGTTAAAGCTTAATTTGATCTTATCACTCCTGTTTTGAGCAAGGAGTTGAGGTAAACACTTCTTTTTACCATTTTTAGCTTTGTTTCTTGTTTAAATGCTTATTTGCTTATTGCTTGTTCTATTTATTGCAGTTGACTTATTATTGTTTAGATTTACTCATTGGTGTCTTATCTTGTGTGTTTAATGCTTATTCAGTTCAATTAATAGATTAGATCTTAGTCTGCAAGACATTGTGATAAAACAGTTTTAAAAATCCAAAAATATTAGCTTAGTATTGTAGCTTATTGTTCTGGCTTTTTGTTTGCTTAAAAATGTTAAATAGGTCTTTTATAAGCTGATTACTATCTGGTATCTAAGCTTTGTGATTCAAAACTAAAATTCATAAGCTAAAAGATAGGTTTAAACCTTTTAAAGGGGTGTTTGGCATAAGACAGTACTAACATTAGTTAGTACTGTCAAGTGTTCTACAATCCTTTAAACTGATTTTAAAACTCATTCCTAGGTTTATAAAGATCAGGATTGGAGGATTTAGTTTGGTTATGTCAAATATTGATCAAGTTGTTAGATAGCTATAGAATCTGAGGTAATAGTTTAGATCCATAAGCTCTTGAGCTTATGATTATTTCTAGTGGTTAATTTTAGTGTAATTGCTATTGTTTAGGTATTCTATTAGTATAGAAATCTAGTTGTTTAGCCTGCAGTTGTATATTTAAGTTTTAGTTCAAAATATGTCAAATGCATCACATAGAAAAACAGACAAGATGCCTTTTTCAATTCAAAATTTAAGTAGTTAAAAATAGGTTTTAACTTTTAAAATTTAGTAATCGAGTAGATTTTAGGGTAGACTTAACTTGTTAAATTTATTTCAGCTTATAGAGCTTATTTGTCTATCTATTTTTAAGCTGCAAAGTACCATTTTGTCTTTTGAACACTCAGTACATACTGAGTTCGCTCAGCATGTACTAAGTAAATAAGCAGTTTTCTAATAGCTTTTTACTTAAGTTTTAGAGTTTCAAAATATGATTTAAAAGCCGTTTCATGTAGCTTTTTGGCCAGGGTTTAAGGTTGTATAAGCTAGATTCTCATAAGGTTCTAGTTGCTTATAGAAAAAAAGCCCAAAGTTGCTTATCTGTCTATAGATACTCAGTTTTAGACTTAAGAGCTAAATTGAATTTTTCAGCTTATGGCTTATTGGTTTGCTTACATCTGGTTCCTACTTGCTTGTTCGGTTTAGATATAGGCTGCTTGTTGCTATTTAGTTAAGAATTGAGCTTATTCAAGTGTTTCCTAGTTTTCTAGTTTAGTAAAAAGCTTTTGCCCTTTTTGTGTTATCTGTATGTTTTAATAAGCTGTTTTCAGCTTAATTTTGATTTTTAAAAAAATTGTTTTCATTAAAGTTGTTAGTTTTCTTAAGTTTTAAAACTTTGCTTTTCAAAATTTTTGCAAAAATAAAAAAAAAAGGAAGAGAGGAAGTCAGGGGTGAGCAAGGCTCGAACCCCTGACCTTTACCCTCCTCAACCTTTATAACACACAACACAACACACCACTAACACTGCGCCCTTGGGACTTTTACGTCTCAAGGTGCATTGTTTATTCTTTTACCACCTTTTTGAAATCTAGTTACAATAAGCACTTCGAGTGCTTATTCGATTTTTCCCGGCTTATTTAGTTTAGCTCTTTAGGATTTGATATTTTTCCTACATCCTGCTTATAATAAGCTACTTTTAGAAATTTTCTAGGATTTTTAGCTTAAAGTTTTATAATTTTCGTGAATTAATTTTGTTAAAAACTTTAAAAAATCATAAAAAATAGAAAAATAATCAAAAAAATAAAATTCTTTTTTATAACATTTTCTTTTATCATATTTAAGGCTTAGGATTGAAATTTACTTTCATAGGGCTAATATTTTGAAATTTCACTTTTTAAAGAACGGGATTTCATTCCCGTTCTCATTTTCTTCGTTTTTAGCTTTAATCACCCTCGGTTTAGAATTTCCTTAGATTTTTCCTATAAGTTAGTAAAATAGGATTAGGAAAATTAGAAAAATCATTTTAGGTTTAAATTTAGATAATTTAGGTTTTAAATGTCGCGTTTTTAATTCCCGTTTACGTTTTATGCTTACGGTTTAATTGTCATTTCTTGTTTACTTATTTTGTGCATTTATTTTCTTGTCATTTCCATTTAGTAGGATTAGGAAACCCAAATCAAAATTCTTTAAAACCATTCAAAACTCGTTGATCACAGAATTAACGGTTTTCCAATCCAGCGTCGTTCGAGGGAAAACGACTCGGGAGGTTTTTGAGACAACTTTGGTTAAAAGTTTGTTTCTCGAACCCGGCGGAAAATACATACTATACTATTATTTGATATAATCATTATATACTTATATATTATATATAGAGTGTGTTCGGACGACCGTATCAAATTTTTGGCGCCGCTGCCGGGGAAGTGTGTTATGATTTTCGCCTTTCGTTCGAAGATTAGTGTTTTTGAAAAACCTTCCTCGTGAAGTTATTTTCCGGTTGTGAATATTTTACACTTCTATTTTCTTTTATTTTAATATTAAAATTACAATTTGTTAATCGTTGTTTTACGGCTCACTTAGATACGTGTACAAGAAAGTTTAAGGCGGGTTTGATCAACATCACCCAAAAGGAGAAGGGTTATTCTAAATAGCGCTGCTGCTTACCAAATCCTTCTCTTTCTTGTAAGTAATTTAGAGAGCCTACGTGACATGTTTTAATTTTCGTGTTACCCAAAAAATATTTTTCTTTATTATTTAATTTCTTTTCTATATATTATTTTTAATAAAATCTAAAACATATTCTTCTTTATTCTCTTATTAATATTTTAATTCTATCTTCTTATCATTAATCCGTTTAATTCTTCGAATGTCTTCGTTATTCAATGTGGTTGCTGTATTATGGTGGTCCGTTAATGGTGGAAATACTGTCCGAGCTGTAGCATTGTAGGATCCGAAAATGAGTTTGGTCTATGACCCAAATCCTTTTTTTTCTATGATGAAAACAACCGATACTTATTTAACCAACCTCACAATACCTTTCACCGAGACATACTTGTGTGAATTTTGTAGAGGGAATTCTCATCCGGGTTTCGATTGTCAAACAAGGAACACACCCGTCTTTGATCAGGGTCCCTATTACAATCAAGACTTTGGATTTAACCAACCTCTACATTATTTTCTGAGTTAACTACAACATTTCTTGTGCAATATTGCGGGGCCCCCACCCACCTCACTATCTTCATGAGAAATTTTCAGTGTCAACCGTAGCAACCAATATTTCTATGAAACCTAATCATTGCTATAATTCTAATTTTTCTAGTTTTGCATATACAACCCCGTTATATTTTTTCAGTAATTTCGCAGCTAGAGACGTCTTTAATGGAATCTATAACAATGCCTTTTTAAGGAGTATGAATTGTTCCATATTACTCTGAAGAAAAGTGCATGGCTTTATTGCTAGCTGAGAGAGATTTTCTTAAATATAGCAAACTATAGTAGAAGAGCAGAAGGAATCAACCTGAAGTTATGCAAGAATTGCTACTTAAGCTTATGAATGATTTGCAAATTCTTAGGGGAATTCAACCAAAACAGGCAGAGCAGGAGGAGCAGGCAGCTAAAAGTTTTACTCCATATGGGAATTTTTCTATGATTGACGATGTGGAAATGTTGCAAGATAGAGAAAACTTAATGAAAGACATTCAAACCTTCCTAAGGAAGTTTAGTCGTATACCTTTTGGAGAAATACCAAAGGTTTTATTGGTAGCTTGGGAGAGATTTTCCAAAATTAAGCATGCTTTTACGGACAAGCAATATCAACAAGAAGTATCAAGATGATGAGTAAACTCCTTGAAGATGTACGAAATATTAATGAGGAACTATCTGAATTTATTAATAGTCTAAGTTGGAATCATCCTACCTTTTATAATGATGATGATAAGTATACTGTTATATAAAGAAAGCATAAAGAAATCACACCAGACTTACCGATCGAGGAGCCCGATAACTCTCTATTTGGGGGATCGAGCATCCTTAACAGTATTTTGCGAAACGGAAAAGTTCTACTGTTTAAGAACCTTAGTACCAATCCAGTGAGTTTAAGTGTATTTCCGAAGATATTTCTGATGTGCCATCTTGTGATAATGATCATTTTGATGCCGAATGTGGACTTATTAACTCTTTGCTTAGTCTAGATATTTCGATCACATCTCCTTACGATGATTTTTTTCCAAAGTGATGTTCCGGTGAACTCGATTTATTGATCCAATTTTACAGGATAATTGATGAAGACGATTGTGATGAAGACGTTTTGGATAAAGAGAAGCGAGAAAATGACTAATGATATTTCTTCAAATGGGGACGAGATTCTTTGTAGAAATTATTAAACGTCAATTTCTCGCTTGATTAAGATTCGAAGCATTGAAAACTTTACTCCTTCTATTCATTTGTGCTTAATATCCCTCCTCTTCTCCTATTCCCGTTATGGATAGTGAATTTCTTATAGAGGAGGTTGATACATTTCTTGTTCCGGAAGACTCGATACCTCCGGGTATTAAGAGTGATTTAGGCTCGAAAGGGGATATTGTTTTTCTTGATAACTTACTTTATGAGATCTATTTCTTGGACGTTGAGCGTGTGTTTTACTTCGTCATTTGAGCCCGATGCACCCGTGATAAACAATTTTGATGAGCTTAATGAAGACGAATGTTTTGACCCAGGGGGAGGTGAGATTAATGTTTCTTAAAATATTGAAGATGATAATTCCTTCACATTTGTCATTCGGACTTTTCTCCTGTTTCTCACCTACCCTGTGGATTCTCCTTTACTTCTCTCCACCAGGAGTGAAGACACCATTTTTTACCCTGGCATCTCCACTTAGAGCCGGTGGCATTCATCAGATGGAACTTTCATTGCTTTTAATGTTTATCCAAACATTTATGAAAAGCACGATTAAGATTTCTTTTCCATTTGCTTCCCCAATGGGGACAAATTATTTCGGGGTTTGAGTCAAGCTCGTGACTAAGTTAACAAAAACAGCAGGTTCTATTTCTTATCTCTTTGTCTAACTTTTGAACTGTTGTGAGGAGGCTCGCCTTTTCTTTTCTCGTGTTTCGTATTTTGTGATTTTTATTGTCCAGGATTGCCCGGATTTTGAAGACTCTCGTGTTCTCCATTCATACATTCGAGCTTCATATCCTTAGCTTCATTTAGGGAATCTGATATCCTAAAATCTTATCGACTTACGTTTATCTTTAGCATAATTAATAAACGGATTTAGATTTACGTAGAAACCCTTAATACTTGAATTATGCCTTGAAATTAGTATGGGGGTATCAATCTCACATTAAGGACAATGTGTAGTTTTAGTATGGGGGGAATCTATTGATTTGATTATACCTGCAGCCGTTGTTCTCACGTAACCCGTTTTTCTACAAAAAATATGTGATTTGTGTGAAAAATAGCAAAAATTTTAATTTTTTTGTGCATGATAAAGTGAAAAAAAATGATAAATGTTGGAATAAAGTGATGAAATAAGTGTTATGACATAAATAAAGGTGAGAACGAGAAATAAATTTTGATCCAATCGGTTTTATACCTTAGCTTTTTTCCTTAACATATTTAAATCGAGTTTGTTGCTAGTCTTATGTAGGCTTATCTATTATGTCAAGCTTGATTTATTAGAGTTGAGATTATTGCCAGTCTATGTGACTTGTTAAAGTGCCGATCTTAATTTACAAGGCTAAGCATTCGTGAGTCTCTTTCTTAGAGATTTTAAATTGCGAAGAATGAGAAATGATAGAGTTAATTATAAGTCTTGATATTAAACGTAGAATAGTTGGTTTTCTTTTAAGGGTCATAAGTATTAATTGTGGCTTTTTCTCTCATTAGCTTGTTTCACTTATATGCATAAATGTTTAATAAATAAGGTTGTCCGGTTCAATTTAATTTTTAGTAACTTCCCTTTGATTTGGAAGTCGATGATTCGAATTTTGGCTTATTATATGCATTACATGTTTATTGCTTTACTTATACCTTAAAGAGCCTTAGGGTATATGGTATGAGTAGAGTTAATCATTTTATTTCTTTTTGCCTTAAGGGTCTTAGGTATAATGGCTTAAGTAATACTAATCATGAAATTATGTGTACCTTAAAGAGCCTTATGGTATATGGTACTTATAAAATTAGTGATTATGTTGCTTAGTTATTTGCTCCTTAAAAGAGCTTAAGGTGTATATGTTTGTAAATAATATTACTTGATTTATGTCTTAAAGAGCCTTAGGGTATATGACATGAATTAAGGCAAAAGCATCAAAAGCCAAAATTTCGTTCACTTCATCGGTTTTTTCAAGGATAAGGGTGGAAGCTAAACTTTATTTTCAACCGTCCTTCTAATATGCGTTAACGGTTAATCCCACCATTTATACTACCTGCACTGAACAATTCTGGACATCTACTAAGGCTAAGACAGTTAATAGGGAGCGTCAGATATAAGCCCTAGTAGACAAAAAGAAGGTAATCATCACCGAGACGAGTATAAGGGGTGATCTTAAGTTGGATGATGCTGAAGGAACAGATTGTCTACCTACTGCTACCATTTTTGCAAAATTGGAAAGAATAGGGTATGAAAATCTTACTCAAAAGCTTACATTCTAAAAAGCTTATTTTTCATTCCAATAGAAATTTCTTATCCATACCATACTGTAATGCCTTAGTGCTAAGACTACATCCTGGAATGAATTTAGCAATACTATGGCATCTGCTATCATATGTCTTGCCACAAACACAAATTTTAACTTCTCCAAGTACATTTTTGACAATATGTTGAAGAACTTAAAGGGTAGGGTAAAATTTCTTATGTATCCAAGGTTTGTGCAAGTCTTCCTGGACAAACAAGTTGAGGGAATGTCCAGACATAAAGGAATTTATGGTATATGATATGTGAGAAATCACATATCCTTTTTATACCAAAAATGACCCTAAAATGAACAAATGGTGCAAATTATGCTTGTATATTGCTTGTTTTATCATTTTGATGTGTAGGTACGAATATTGCAAAAACCACAAGAAAATGGTCAAAACCGGACAAACACGGACACGGGAACGGAAAGAGTGCACAAGAGCCGGGAGTTTCTAGCAAAGTCAACCTTGGTCAACCCTTGGTCAACCCACAAAACAACAAAACCTTCAAAATACCCAAATAACCCTTAATGTTAAACCATTTTCACCTAAAGCCCTTAAATTTATAACACCGTTAGTCCTTTGTTAATAAAGAACTAACGGTCGTTAATTCTTTAACCCTTATAAACCTTTTTACCAAAACCTTTTTGCCCCAGCCCAAAATATTTACCTATGGCCCAATTCTTTTATAAATAAAAAAATAGCCCAGGTCAAACGCCCATTTAAACTCAGTCAACTTAAAACAAATAGCATTTGGGGGGCGGGAAAAACAGTTTTTACTGTTCACCGTCTTTCCCATTTCACTTTCTCACAATTAACCTTAATTAAAGAGAAATTAACCCCTTCTAGAAGCTCGTCCAGCATGGCACAAAAGATTCCAAGTACCAAGCTACTCGTTGGCAAAACAAAACGTCACCAAAGGGTTGTGATTGGTCAAGCTGACAACAAGAATGACACGCGGGACTCAAAAGAAACACATCAAGGAATGGAATTTTGCACTAAAAATAGTGTAAAAGAAACACAGAGCTTTCTTACACAAGGATTGCCACGCTGGCAATCCGTGTGCTTCAATTTTGATCCAAGGGCTAAGAAGGGGCATCCAATGATTGCAAGGAATAAAGGGCCAAGATTAGAGTTCAAGAGGAGCGTGTGCAGAGGTCTAGATCCTTCTCTTCAGGCCTATAAATACAAGACCTCTCTCACTCACAAAAGACATCTAGCTTAATTTTTAGGAGTAGCTTAATTTAGCTTGTAGCTTGTAATTTTTAGCTTTGTTCTTTACAATTCAATGTAATTCTCTTTATGCAATTAATTAGCTTTAGATCATAATTAAATTCGTTTTTTCTATTATAACTTGTGAAATTTAGTGAATCTTTTTTCATTTAGAAACTTAGTCTAAATTATTATAACTCTCTAAGCTACTTTAGTTATTTACACTTATTAACTATATTTACTTAACTATGCTTAATAAACAAAAATGTCTCCCTTATAATTACCTCAGCTTTTATTGTTAGGGAAGTCAGTAAGAGAGGACTTTCCAGGACTCACCAGCTTATCAAAGATAAGCTAACTTGTGTGTTCAACGACGAGTTTTAATTTGTGATGGCCTGTTTTAGCCTATGCTATTTGTTTGCGTTCTGTACCGGTTTACGTTAATATTGCATTTCTAGTTTAAATTGCTATTTCATGATTTATACTGAGTAATTTGAGCATTGGTTGCTTATTGTAGTATGATTATTAGCTTATAGATGTCATCATTAGCTGTAATCTTTTTTAGCCATAGTAGTTATAAAACATGTGTAGCTTATTGTTCTGGCTTTTTGTTTGCTTAAAACTATTAAATATGTCTTTTATAAGCTGATTACTATCTGGTATCTAAGCTTTGTGCTTCAAAACTGAAATTCATAAGCTAAAAGATAGGTTTAAACCTTTTAAAGGGGTGTTTGGCATAAGACAGTACTAACATTAGTTAGTACTGTCAAGTGTTCTACAATCCTTTAAACTGATTTTAAAACTCATTCCTATGTTTATAAAGATCAGGATTGGAGGATTTAGTTTGGTTATGTCAAATATTGATCAAGTTGTTAGATAGCTATAGAATCTGAGGTAATAGTTTAGATCCATAAGCTCTTGAGCTTACGATTATTTCTAGTAGTTAATTTTAGTGTAATTGCTATTGTTTAGGTATTCTATTAGTATAGAAATCTAGTTGTTTAGCTTGCAGTTGTAGATTTAAGTTTTAGTTCAAAATATGTCAAATGCATTAGACAGAAAAACAGAAAGAATGCCTTTTTCAATTCAAAATTTAAGTAGTTAAAAATAGGTTTTAACTTTTAAAATTTAGTAATCGAGTAGATTTTAGGGTAGACTTAACTTGTTAAATTTATTTCAGCTTATAGAGCTTATTTGTCTATCTATTTTTAAGCTGCAAAGTACCATTTTTTCTTTTGAAAACTCAGTACATATTGAGTTCACTCAGCATGTACTAAGTAAAAAAGCAGTTTTCTAAATTTAAGTTTTAGAGTTTCAAACTATGATTTAAATGATGTTTCATGTAGCTTTTTGGCTAGGGTTTAAGGTAGTATAAGCTAGATTCCCATAAGGTTCCAGTTGCTTATAGAAAAATAAGCCCAAAGTTGTTTATCTGTCTATAGATACTCAGTTTTAGACTTAAGAGCTAAATTGAATTTTTCAGCTTATGGCTTATTGGTTTTGCTTAAATCTGGTTCCCACTTGCTTGTTAGGTTAGTTATAGGCTGCTTGTAGCTTATTTAGTTAAGAGTTGAGCTTATTCAAGTGTTTCCTAGTTTTCTAGTTTAGTAAAAAGCTTTTGCCCTTTTAGTGTTATCGGTCTGTTTAAATAAGCTGTTTTCAGCTTAATTTTGATTTAAAAAAATTGTTTTCATTAAAGTTGTTAGTTTTCTTAAGTTTACAACTTTACTTTTCAAAATTTTTGCAAAAATAAAAAAAGGGAAGAGAGGAAGTCAGGGGTGAGCAAGGCTCGAACCCCTGACCTCTACCCTCCTCAACCTTTCCTCAACCTTTTATAAATGTCCCACAAACACACTCACTACCACTGCGCCCTTGGGACTTTTACGTCCTAAGGTGTAGTGGTTATTCTTTTAACAACTTTTAAGTACTAGTAGTAATAAGTATTCTCGTAGCTTATTTTTAATGTTATGAGCTTATTCGTAAAAGCTCTAACTTAGCTTATATTTTTCTGATAATTTACTCTTCATAAGCTACTTTTCAGTATTTTTCCATAATTTTTAGGAAAAGTTTAGTATTTTTCGTGAATTAATCTTGTTAAAAACTTTAAAAAATCATAAAAAAATAGAAGAATAATCAAAAAAAATAAAATTCTTTTTTATAATATTTTCTTTTATCATATTTAAGGCTTAGGATTGAAATTTACTTTCGTAGGGCTAATATTTTGAAATTTCACTTTTTAAAGAACGGGATTTCATTCCCGTTCTCGTTTTCTTCATTTTTAGCTTAAATTACCCTCGGTTTAGAATTTCCTTAGCATTTTTTTTAAAATAGTCATTTAGGATTAGAAAAAGTTTAGAAAATCATTTTAGGTTTAACTTTAGTTAATTTAGGATTTAAATGTCGCGTTTTTAATTCCCGTTTACGTTTTAATGCTTACGTGTTTAATTGTCATTTCTTGTTTACTTGCTTCCGTGCATTTATCTACTTGTAATTTATATTTAGTAGGATTTAGAAAAACCAATTCAAAAATCTTTGAAACCATTCAAAACGCGCGATCATGGACTTAACCGATTTTCAATTCACGCTTCGTCGAGGGAAAACGACCCGGGAGGTTTTTGAGACAACTTTGGTTAAAAGTTTGTTTCTCGAACCCGACGGAAAATACTTACTATACTATTATTTGACATAATCCTTATATACTTATATATTATATTATATATAGTGTGTTCGGATCGCGTATCAGAAACATAAGAAGTAAAAGAAATACATGTACAAGTATGGGATGTGTAAGACTTATATCAAGACTAGTGATTTTGACCAACTATTACCCCAAAACCCTCAAGTTGCCATCCCCCCTGGTTGTTTTGACTAGCAGCTTGGCCATTTAGTCCTTGTTATAACACTTATAACTCTTCCACTTTACAAGAAAAAAATCATACAACACTTGCACTTAAAAAAATCAACTTCTCTCCCTTTTCTTCCTTATTAACCCACGACATCAAACACCCCTTTTATATAATTCATAGCTTGATTTTCCAAGTCCATACACACATACCTACATCATATCTAAGATGTCTTAAGTTGTTTGCAAGGGTTGGTTAAAGGTTTACAAGTATTGAAGCAAG
>BQNB010015083.1:11691-32216 GCA_026074375.1 Tanacetum coccineum | reverse complement strand
AAGATGTTTTAATTTATGTTATTATAACTTATTAAAGTATTGGTTTAAGTTTACAATGGATAAAAACGAAGAAACGAGTCATGGTTTAGAAACTAGCTCGGTTTTAGGGTTTAGGGTTTTGAATTAGGGTTTTGAGTGTAAAAAGATGTATGAAAGCTTATGAATAGAATATTTAAGGTTTATACATTGTATATTGAGTGTAGTAACTTCTACATAAGTGATGGTGAAGAAATTAGAATGAAAACGGAGGTAAAACGGCTATTTTAGATGTCATGCTTAATGACTTGTACATTAAGATTTTAGAGACTTGTACTTTGACTTGAAGAGATTTTATATTTCAAATGAGATATTATATTGCTTGTACATATGCTTTAGTGGCTTGTGCGTTCACTTTAGATATTAATCATTCATGGAATTAGGGTTTAGAGGTATACGATAACGGTTTAAAGCCTGTTTTGAAATAAACAGATGATGAAGGTAATGAAGGTAATAATGAAAATGATTAAGGGATTGTTTGTACAAACGGATTGAAAGAAACTTGTTTGTACGTATGTTATATACTTAAGCCTACTTATTTATAATTTGTCACTTACAAAAAGAAGCGTTCAACTCCTTGTAACTGAGAATTTATAAATTCATAGTTCAGAGATTTATAATTTCCTTATTCAAATGAAGAAGTGACCTAATTCATTTCAATAAGATGATCATAAATCGTCTTACCTAAGCATAAAAACACAATATGGTAATGTGTAGAAAATGAATTGTTAGATAATATTCAGATGTTGATTGTACTGACGCCCATATAATCGAGGATGAAAATTTATGTTGCAAAGGTATGAGGAGAGTATTTAGAGTTTGAACATAATAGAATTAGTAGAATTTGACAAACGATGTCGAGTTTTGATATCATCAGATAACAAGATGTAACGGAATTATCATTTTATTATTTCATGGATAACTTTACATACGAACTTTACATATGAAAAAGAGTTGATACTTATTCTAAGTATCTTGTAGTAGGATAAAAGTAACAAATGACAAGGATTGTAGCTTGATGATTAGGGTTTTTAGATTGAAGAAGATTATGATGAGAGTTGAATATCCTCGAGAGTTGTTTCTAGGATAGAAATCCTAAAGTGAACAAAAGCAAGCTTGTTTCTAAGTATGCTTTCCTGTGACCTTGTTGTTTGCTTTTGAGCACCGATTCGCATAATGTCCCTTCTTTCCACAGGCATTACAAGTTACGGATACCGTTTGTAGATTGTTTCTAGTGGTTTTGTTTCTGCAGTTCTTGGTCAGATGACCTACTCTGTTGCAAGTCCGGCATTTGACAGTACAAGGACCTATGTGATGTAGGGTGCATCTTTCACACAAAGGACGATTTCCAGTATATCCGTTGGTGGCAGTATAAATCTTGAAGGTTTCTTGTCTTCTATTCTGCTGTCGGTGGTAATCATTGTTACGGTTGTTATCGTTGTAGTTATTCTGATAGTTGTTGTTGACATGATATTGAAATGGTAAGGTAAAATGGAATTACAACTTTATTTATAGATAACTTATCTTACATATCTTATATATCCCAAAATTTGACAGTGTTGATACTTTATACTATGTGTCTTGAATAAAATGCGATAAAGAAAGGTTTTTTGATCTAGTAGTCTATGGATATTCACGAAGGTGTGTTCCATAAGATTCTTCATATATAGTTGATGGCGATCTTGGATATCCTCAAGGGTCATTTCTAAATCAGAAATCCTAAAGCGAACAAAAGCAATCTTGTCTCTCTGTCCCATATGCTTCTTCTGTAGTTCAAGTATCTGTGTACGGGCTTCCTTAAGTTTGGTTTTTACTTCATCAAAATCTCTTGGTATGATTATCCAACCATTAACAAGTCTTTCTTCCATTTTCTCAATGTGGTGAAAAGAAAGCTTCTAGTAATGTTAAAATATCTTCGATTTGTTTCTCATGATGCTTCAGATGTTCCTTGATAGAACTTTTCCCTATTTCAAATATCTGAGGTGGGGTAGGAGTATAAACTGAGAAAGATGGTGGTTCTAGATTATAGGCTTGCTTCCGAGATGAATTAGATAACGTAGTTGAGGAAGAAGATGGGGAATAGATTTGCTTCTTAGGTAGTAATAATTGCTCAGGAACAAAGAAATATCGGGGATCAAATAGTAGTGATGGTGGTAATACTAGAGATGGAGTTAAAATAACTGGTGGAGTATATGGATTTTGGTGGGTGGAATTAAGAATTATTTAGATTAAAATGCTTTTAGTCCTTCAAATACGGTTCTCTTTATAGGAAAGTGAGAATGTTGGTGGGATCATACCATCCCTAGAATCTTTTGAAGAGTTAAAAGAGGTGCTTCCTGATGTAGCTGACGAAGTCGAAGTATAGTTATGAATATTCATGGTGGAAAAAGCATTTTCTATATCGAACTCAGATGAAGTGATAGTAGAATGAGGGGACGAAGACATGACTTAACAACCCAGTAGTAAATAACATAAGTTATTTGTATGATTAGTATATAGTTATGTATTGTCTTCCATAGAAATTTCTTATGCAAACTATTCTGGAAACTGTAGTGGCACGGAGGACTTTGATGGCTAGAAAATAATAGTAGTTATAGTTAAGGTTTTTTACCTTGTTCTCTATAACCATGGCGCTGATACCAATCTGTAACACCCCCATTTTTACATATAGCAGCGGAAGCTAATCTGGGTGTACTTCATAGTACACATTCATAATCATAGGAAAAATGACTCAAAAAGAGAACGTTTTCGGTAAATGTAGTTCTCATTCCATTTAACAGAGTTGACAAAATGCCCAATTTACTAGGCAACAGGTTCTAGATTCATAAAGAAAATGTAATTAGTTTGAATGAATATACAAAATTAGCCATCTTCAAAATCCAGTGCACTCGAGCCCATGCCGTAAGTTGCTTAATTACCTGAGATAAACATGCTAAAAAGTCAACACAAAGGTTGAGTGATATTTCATAGGTTTTCAGTTATAATAGTTTGAATGCAAATTTGATATTGGGTTACGTTGTTATACACCCGTTATAAAACAATATTATTGTCATTAGCTCATGAATCCGAAGCCTTGGGATATATTTGATACGTTATAGCCCCAACGGGTGCCTTTGCCAAAACACCCGCAATTATATTCTAATGATGTGCAATTGGTTACCAGTAATGACTGAGTACCTCCAACGGGGAGTCCAACCAAATAGTAATCTATTTACAAACATTCGCGCTATACTCCGTAATGTAAATTAACGGTCATGATAGTGGGGACTTTAAAGGGCAAATATGTTTTTGGAAAATATATAAAATCAGTGATAGCTTACAGAAGAAATATTGCATTCTTGGTTTATAGCATGTATCCCCTCGCGGGTTTATGAAATATTTGAAAGATTGAAATGTGAGGCTATGAACTCACCTTAACAGTATAGGGAAATTTGATTGATAGCAAAAGGTATTTGACTGTAAGTAACGGCTTCCGGCACACGCAAACCTGAGATATTTATGTCAGAGTCTTAGTTCTGTTTGTTATGTTTCAAATCTTTATAAAAGTATAATGTATATTTTGATTGAATAATTATTTATGGAGTATTGTATTACCGTTTGGGCCATATAATCTGAGGTCTTCAGGTAATTCGTTTGAGGAGCTAGGGAACTTTAATCGTAAACCCCAAAAACTCTGTCAGAACGTAATTACCAACAGATGGAAATACCTTATTATGAGCAACCTTTAGTATTGTGATACGATATAATCGGTTTTAAGCGTTTTGATCCAATATCTGGAAATGATAAGCACGACAAGCGTTAATTAAAGTTATGTCTTGTATGTTTTTGAACATTATTTTATATTTTACAAAATGGTTACATTTTAGACCCTTAAGATGAAAAAAAATGGCAAATATACCCTTGGAGTTTTGAACCTTTACGAGTCTTGTCCTTCAAGTTTTAAATATGTACAAATGTATACGTCTTGTATTTTAGAAAGTGACATAATAGACCCCTGTAGTTATAACTTTAAAAATGTGGCAAAAATAGTCCTTGTACTTATAAGTTTTCAAAAGTTACAGTATATACCGTGCATGAAAATGATTTACAATATAAGTCCAAACCCATAATAATGATATTTTTTCAATATCAAAAGTAAGTTGTAGGTTATATATTTTTAATATAAGCCTAAATATGAGATTTAACATAACGAAAGTTTTTAAAATAACGATTCGTTAAGCTAGAAATCAAAACGGGTCGAATTAGGGTTTTAAATTGAAAACGCTTGGGTTTTAAGCTCAAATTCCTTTAAGACTTAATAAAGTACTTATAATATTGTTAGATAAGATTATTAGGATAGATTATAACATTAGTTTACAAGTTTAGCTTATAGATTAAGCAAAAACATGAAATTTGGGTTTCATAAGCTCGGTTTGGATCAAAAAGGTAAAACACATATGTTTTTGAGTTTAAAGCTTTTAAAAATGGTTTAAGCATGATCATATGAACATTTTAAGGGTATGAAAACAGAATGTGAGCTTATGGAACCTGGTTTTGAGCTTATAGCTTGGAAACGGGTCAAAATCAAGACTTTTATCTTCATACGCCTAGAATAACAACTCCGGGGATTATTTTCTTGGTTTAATTGCTTTACTTCTGGTCTTGGGACTTCTATTGATCTTCTATTTCTGCTATGGAAGAATTATAACTCCATTTGTGGGTAAGAGAGAAGTTGTGGGGGATGGTTTAAATGTATGTGTATGTTTTAACTTATATAGGGTTAGAAACACTTGGTGAGCAAGTTTTCTTATAGTCTAAGGGAGTGATAAGTGTCTAAACTAGTAGAGATGACAAGGAAGAGCTAGTATGGCGAGTAACATAAGCTAGAAACTAGCCTTGAGGTGTTGTTTGGTCCTTGTGCTGCCGCGGCATATAAGAGAAAGAAAGGAGGTGATAAGGCCTCCTTGGTGACCAAGGAATGAAGTGAGGTGCTTATAAGAAGCTAGGGGCTGAAGTAGGTGAGTCATGGAGGTATGTGGGTGCTTGGTTGGTTTTCAAATTAGGTAAAAAGGAGGGAAAATGAGTATAGAGTTCAAACTTGCTCGGGTTAGGGTTTTTGGTTCAAATTTCATGTACAATGGAGTAATGAGGATAGATGAAGAAATGTAATGTTGTAATTAAGTGTTTATAACTTAATTTGATTAAGGGTTTAGGTTAATAATGGGTAAAAAACTTTGGAAAGTGACATAATAGACCCCTGTAGTTATAACTTTGATAAAATGACATTGATTAAATAAAACAAAATAGCCCTTTTAGTTATAAGTTTTCGAAAGTTATGATATATACCCCTTGCATGGAATATATTTACAAAACATGTCCAAATTGCCATGCAAGTTATTTTACATTTTAAAAGATATTTATAGGTTATAATAAACTAAAATATAAAAGGTTTAACATAATGAAAGTTTAAAATAAAGATTCGTTAAACAGGAGCAAAAGGGTCGGGAATTTGGGTTAAAAACGTAAACGCGCGGGTTTTAAGTTCAAATTCCTTCAATAATCAATAAAGTGGTTATTTTAACATTATTTAAGCATGCTAGGATAGATTATAACAACATTTAACCATTATAACATTTAGTTTTAAGAAAAAACACGAAATTAGGTGTTTTCGGGCTTACGGTTTTGGATCAAAATGGAAAATGAGCATGAATTGAGTTATGAAACTTTAACAAGAGTTTATTTAGGATCATATGAACATTATAAGAGTGTAGGAGCAGGTATGAAGATCATAGAACCGGGTTTGAGCTTATAGCTTGAAAACGGGTCAAAATCGGGACTTTTAGCTTCGTACGCCTAGAATAACGACTCCCGGGCTTCTTTTCTTGGTACTTCTTAGGATATCTTAGAATTCATATTGAGCAAAGGATTTTGCTATTATGGGTTATAGAGGAGGAAGTGGGGAATGCTTGGAATGGAAGTTTTATGCTTACATCATTTTAGGCGAATGAACCCTTAAGGGCCAAGGTTTCTTTGCAATCTTATCTTGGACACATGGAACATCTAGAGGGTGATTAGGAGAAGCTATATAATGAGTTTTATGGACTAGAAGCTAGCAAGAACATGGTGGAAACACCATGTGCATGCCGCGGCTATACTAGAAGAAAAAGGAACCATGTGATCAATTTTTAAACTATATTGAAGTGATATTTTATGTAAGGTTCTTGTAAGAAGTTAGGAAGAAGGAGCTTAGTTCATTGAGGTGTCTTGTTTTATAAAAGAAAAGCTCAAAAAGGTGTCAATTGCAAGATTTAGGGTTCGGGGGTTCTTTGAGTCTTCCTTAGGCTTGAATTGTTTTTAGGCTTATATCATTTGCTTATTTGATCCATGGAATGATAGAAATAGTTCTCAAGGTTTGTATCAAGTTATCAATGGAAATTCGCAAGTGTTTGGGTTAAGTGGGTTGAAACATGAATGTTATATGTCGCAGGGTTCAATTAGGGCATATTAGGGTTTCTTTATATATTTTAAAGATAATGATAGATATTTGTTCACAAGACTTGTATTAAGGATTAACAATAAGAATTTATAGGTGGTTCGGGTTTAAAATGGGCGGAAACAAGTAAACGAGTCGAATGATCCATTTAGGTACGTTTAGGGTTTCTCGGATCCAATTTTCGTATAAATGATATAAGATGATGAAATAATGATGAAATGGATTTACATAGTTGTAAAATAAGTTATACAACTTATTATAGTGTTGGTGAGGTTAAAATGGATAAATCAGAAACATGTCATAGTGTAGTATTTAGCTCGGGTTAGGGTTTCTGAGTTTGAATTAGGTTTTTGAGTGTAAAAAATGTGATTATGAAGTTATGAATGGCTTAATTAGGGATTAAAAATTGTATATTGAGTGTAGTTGCTTGCACAAGAGTGGTGGTGAAGAAACTGGAATGAAAACAAAGGTAAAACGGCTATTTTGGATGTCATGCTTACAAATTTTAATTATGACCTTTGTACATGTGGCTATCACACCTACAGAACCTCTGACTTAGAGGAGTTCTCTATTTTTCAAATCTGCTATAATCTTCCACTCTACTGTATAAATGTTTCGTACTTGCTACCCTTCACTCTCCTAGCATATTAACCTTCATCTGGAATTTAGGGTTTAGCGGTATTACTCCCGCCATAACAGTTTCTAAGCCGTTTGATATAACGTTGCGAATGGTACATCTATAGCGTATAATGTACTTTGTAATACGGCATATGATTATATTTACTTGAATATTGTGATGTTTGCTTGACATAATGAAGACAGGATGGCCATAGATAGGTTACGTGAGCTTGTCTACTTTAGTTATACAAGTTACCTTGCATAATGAGATATTGACAATGCAAGTAATATAATAAAGCAAAAAAATTCCCCGTATAATTGTGATAATAGTAAAATAGGTTTTGCATTTGGATTGAAATTATTGGTGTTATACATATTACTTGTTTAAAGTTTATGTTGATGACATTATTTTTGGATCAACAAATCTAGATTTTTCAAAATGTTTTGCAAACCTAATTAAAAATAATTTTAAAATGTCAATGATGGGTAAACTAAAGTTCTTTCTTGGACTTTAAGTTCATCAAACTCCCCATGGCATATTCATAAGTCAGTCACAATATGCGATTAAATTGTTAAAGAAACATGGTTTGGATGATGTGGTCTCCATCGAGCACACCTATGGCAACTGAGAGGCTGGATGTTGATTTACAAGGCACTCCTACTGATCAAACGACTTATCGTCGCATGATAGGAGGGCTTATGTATCTAACTGCCAGTCGTCCAGACATTGCTTTTGCTAATTTTATGTGCTCGTTATCAAGCACGTCTTAAGGTCAAACACCTCAAAGAGGTTAAATGGATCTTTTGGTACCTTAGACAGTCCTATAACATGGGACTATGGTATTCGAAGGATTCTGGATTTAAACTAATTGCATATTCAGATTCGGACCATGCAGGATGTAAAGATGATTGTAAAAGTACATCAGGAGGATTGCAATTTCTAGGTGGAACAGTGTATGTTAGAGTTCGAAAAAACAAGATTGTACTGCGATGTCTACTGTTGAGGCTGAATATGTTTCCTTGTCCGCATGCTGTGCATAAGTCATTGGATGCGTGCACAACTACTAGACTGTGGATACAAATACAACCGGATTCTGATGTATTGTGATTCCAAGAGTGTCATTTCTATCTCATGCAACCTAGTCCAGCATTCTCAGACAAAACACATAGACATCCGGTATCATTTTATTAAGGAACATGTTGAGAAGGGTATTGTGGAACTTTACTTTGTCGGGACAGAATACCAACTTGCGGATCTATTTACTAAAGCTCTTCTAAAAGAACGCTTTGAGTATCTAGTTCATCGCATTGGTATGAGATGTATGACTCCAACACAGTTGGAAAGCCTGACAAAGTCATCTTCTTAAAAAAGATCATACATCAAAAACATGTAAATACATTTTTCAAAAACAAAAGAAAAAATTGAAAAATACAAAAATTCATAAAGATTTTTTTATTATTAAAAAAACACATAATTTATAGATCAAATGATTAGATTCATGATTCCATGTTTTTATAAAAGCTTTTAATTGAAAATACAGAATCATAATCTGCGGGGGAGTAATTGAAAAAATTTCATTCATATACATCATTTCGGAAATAAAATAAAACCAATGATCTCTCAAATAAACTGAATTTGAAATATGCTATATTTTCATGAGGGGTTTTATTTTAAACTCAAACATCTTCATTTTTGGACTACGTGCTTAGTATGATTTCATTCCAAGGGGAGAGTTTTTGATAATGGTGGACAAATTTTGAAATGACTTCATTACTCGAGGGGGAGTCTTTGAAAAAATCAAAATCAAAATTTGGAATGTAAAATTGAAGGGACTGAAAATGTAATTTCTGAATCTTTTTGGGATTGCTATAAAAGGAAGAATGATTTTCATTTTAACTTTTCTTTCACCGAGTCCTCTTATCGAGTTTGAGCAAAAAATCAACGAAAGCCTTTTGAGTTCATTACAACGATTACAAACGTTTTTTTCTCAAACGTAAGTTGGCATGAATTGTGTATCCAGTTATTAGATGTGGTTAGCATTAGGGTTTAAACACGATATGATTTAAGGTTATACGAGTTTGTGTTTTATCAAGTTTTTGTTAAACTGGTTGCAATTCAAGGCGAATATAACAATGATTTGTGGTTATAATTGAAACAATAACTTTGAAAAATGTCTAAGTTCATGAACTCGATGTGATAAAAGAAACTAGAATGGGTGTGTGTTTATGAGTTTGTTAATTATCGAGTTTGATTTGATTTCTAATTTTTAGAGTCTGAATAATGACAAAAAAACATAAACAGATCGAGCTTGGTTTTTCATAAGTTAAAAGGATTCATCTTATCTCTATTGCGAAACTCAGTAAATGTCAAAAAGTCAAACTCGGTAATGTCAAAAAAGTCAAAAATCAGTACAAATGAGATTTATGGATAAGTGAATTTGTTTTGGTTAACTACTGAATTTTATATGATGATTAATGCTCGAATGTTGTGGAACAAAAAGATCAGTCTCTCATGTGTTTTGAAAAAATCAAATGATTGTGAAAATGAAATCAAGTTTTTATGAATTCTAAGCTATGGGTCAAATATGTCTATTCATAATTGTTTAAGTGGTCTAATTCATGTTCGGTTTCGACCGTTGTTTGCAATGAACAGAATGAGAAGTGAGTGACTTAGTGACCATTCAATTATTGATTTAGATGTGTTTGTCTTCATTGTTAAGGATTCATGCAAAAAAAATGAAAGTGGAAAAGTTTTTATAACTTGAATCTGAAAATCCAAGTCTCAATTGTTTAAGTGGTCTAAGTCATGTCCGGTTTCGGCCATTTTCTGCAATGAACAGAATGAGGAGTGAGTGACTTAGTGACCATTCAGTTGTGGATTTGTGATTGTCTAATTCAATGTTATCATTATAATGAAAGTTTCTGACAAATGATTTTTGGAAAAAGTTCTCAAAATCTGTAATTCTGACAAAATGATACTCTTTCACAAAAATGGTTTTCAAAAGTTGTATGATTTCTCTTTTATATTTCACATAAGAAAGACTTGATTCAGAATCAAAAGAGAAAACTTCGTCATTCTTGAAAGGGTATCATGTCATAAAAAAAATTTGGTGAGGATATTATAAAAACAGACAAAGATAGCCAAATCCATACGTGAAAAAGTAAATCAAATGTGTGTTCGAAAAAGAATTGCCAGAACACACAAAATGAAAAATCAAAAGAAAATTTCGAATAAAGCGTATGGCATGTGCGAGAAAAAGCAAGAACGAGCACATGAGAAACAAACTAATCAAAAATAAGTTCGAAAAGAATTGCCAGAACATATAAAACAGACATAGTGGAAAAAGACAAAAACGTCAAAAGAATTGTTTGTTAACTAACATCTCATTTATTCATTCGTTAATCTCATGGACAATAACAACATGCAGCTGATGTTCATCCAGACGAACTATGTTCCCCAAACAAACGATATGATTTCATGGATGCAAACAAGAAGGTAGATCTTGAACATGTGCAATAGCACCAGAAAGTAAACTAATGATGAATATTATAAAGAATCATACATTTCGATTTTTTTAGTATTACTGCTTTCTTCCTCTGTACCATGGATTATATGGCACAGTTCTAGCTATATTGTGAAGGAAGACGGATCAAAGTATTAGGCTCACGTTATGCTTGACAGAAAAGCTTTATCTTACACTGGGATGACTTCAGGACAATATTTCACTTACCACAAGCAAATGCCAACAATCATGACAACTTTGTGCCACTACTATCATTTTTAGACATGGTTCCATTCTATAAACAACAATTGGGCTTTACAATGGATCTGAAGACATCCTCAAGCTTTAAGACAACTGGTCTTCTGCAGCCATGTCAAACGTTATGCAAGATATTTTCCAAATGCTTGACAACACGTGTCACTAGATGGGATCAACCGTCGTTACAAATAATGAAAATGTTGTATTGCTTTGTCAATAATATTCCTGTAGATTATGCGGAGCTATTATAGGAAGGACTTTACAATTCTCTTCATCATCCAACATCATCGATTCCTTATCCAAGAATTACAAAGATCATCATTAGTCATTACATGACTAGTTTCCCTGAAATTTCAAGATGTGCTCGAGACACTACCACAACCTGAATGATGATGATATAATGAAAAATATCTTTAATTCAGGGAGATACAAAGACAAAGTCAGAATGCAAATTCCAGAGTGGATGATTTCAGAAGAAATGAAGAACACGAAGCATTATCAGATGTATGCGATGTGTTTGGGTCTAGATGTTCCCTCTGGATTAGTCACAAACTGATGAGTTACCCAAGGAATTATAGATAACACCTAGCGCCCCTAGGTCACCTAACCTAAAACGGAAATAGCAGAGTAAGATGACTCCAAAAACGCTGCACTGTGATTCATTTTCGTCCTTCCTGAAAGGGGATCCACAAGTATTACTCCACCGGCTACAGTGCCCAAATGTTGTAAAGTGTGATGAAATGATTTTACAAGATACATTACAAGTAAGTCTTACTGAGCACAAAAAGTCGAGAAGTGCAAGTAGCGGGGTAGAGAAAATGTGGAACTGCGTCCACATGCACTGGCGTCTGTAGAGATTAAAAAGATGATGGAAGGATCAGAGGAATGTTATTGATGATATTTTACTCCATATGAATGATGAACCAAAGATTCCCGGCACTAGGTTAGAGCCCAGGAGTGGATAGAAAGTCACGGAGGTGGAGATCATTAATGAGAAGAGGTGGAAATTAATAATGGATTGTTATACATGTGTTGTTAATGAAGAAGAGGAAGAAATAAACTGATAAAGTGTATGAATTAAAGTGAAGGGGAGAAGGGAAGAATGTAGAGGAGTCTAGGGACTACAACATTCCCACACAATTGTTGTACTTAGATTCATTCTGATCTCGTATCTTCGGATACTAAGAAACTCCGGGAATTGACGGTAACTGATACTAAAACAACACCATCATCAAGATCACCCAACAACAACTTATCTAAAACAAACCGACTTCTATCTTTATTTAAAGCTAAACCTGCTTGTTTCAAACGGATACGAGGAATTTCTTTTCAGGAGTTACAGGAAGTTATATTATTTGTTTGAAATATAAAAGCAAGGTTTCTGCAAGGAAGTCATTTGTTACTCTTGTTGATCATCTCCAAGAAGTAATGGTCGAATTATTACCCACTATGGTAGATACACATATTAAGGAGCAAGTTAAAAGGCAAGTTCCTGAGCAAGTTCAAGATCAAGTTCTAGTGTATGTTGCGGAAGGGGTGATTCTGGAAAGACAAAAGACTAAAGAGGAGATGAAACGGATGATTGCTAAAGCAATTTTACAAGAGCGTGGGAATATACATGCTGAAATCTCCTCACAAATTCAGAAAGCAATTGACAATCACATTCCTTCTCAAGTTGATACGTCAGTAAGAAGTTATATGTCTGGTCACATCCTTCATGTTCATCCAGTTCAATCACAAACAACATTTGTTCCCGAACAACAATATCAATTGTATCTCTCTATGAAAGTTGATCCTCAGCTACAATAGCAAGACATAGCTATATGGTTGGCACTCTAGATGATGTTTGAAAGACTTCAGGTACCACAAACTACATGTATAACTTTTGTCGTTCACCCAAGAGATCAGGACGATCCTCATGATGATGCTCTTCTTGAGGGGGAGAATAGTGCAAAGTGGTAGAAGACATCTGAGTATGAAGCATATGTGTCTGGAGAGTCATCGTCTGGACAAGTCAATGAAAAGGAACGAGTTCCATCAACTTCAGGTAATCAATAGCAAGAAGATGATTATGATTTTTGGACTGATTCTTATGCTTTAGATGATGGATGAAATTTACCGACGAAAAGCATGTGTCCAAGATTATTATGAGAAGTATCATCTGACTATTAATGAAGCAAAGTTAAAGAAAATGGTTGATGAGATATTGAGACAAAGATGTACTTTCAGGAGTTAAGCTGATATTCATAATGATCTAGATGGAGATTTTTCTTGAAAAGTGACTTTGTTTGGGAAAGTAGAAGAAAATCTTGTCTCTCACATCCGCGAAAGACCACACCTCTAATTCAAAGCTGTCAAGGATCTTGAAGCTCCTACTATCTTATAATTCAAAGATCTTTTGTATCTGAAGAAAGGAAGGCCTGAGAAGATAGTATTGTCACTTCATAAGTTTCTTGCAATTATCTTCAATGATGATGATATTGAAGAACAAACTTCCCCAGATCTAGATGGGTGAATAAGTGTGTTAAGAAATTTAATCCTTATGCTCGATATGGTGTTGAACATTGGAAGAATCCTCATGCAAAGATCTTCTACATAAGGAAACAAAAAGAGCCTGGAAAACCAAAGGAAGTGATTTATTCGAACTCAAAGATCATTCAAGTTATCAAGACGTATTGGGAATTAGGTCATGAACACAAGTTTATCATAGAGATAGTTGCAAGAAGAGCTAATGAGTGCATAGTGTCGATTACCGAGCCTGATTACAGGAATCTCAATATGAATAATATTGAGGACATGTATTTGCTGATTATGAATGGCAAGGTACCTGACTATGTAGAAATAGGGTTGCTATGGTCTTTATCAGTATTCATCAGAAGTTCAGTGATATAGGAAAAAGTGCATGAGTTTCAACTTGGAATTGAAAGTTATCAACAGAAAGTTAATCTCACTGCACCAACAATATCTTTCCTAGGTTGAATAACACAAATGTTCTCCTCATCTATGAGCCTGTGCATGGAATATATTATAAGAATAGCAAGAAAGAGTCAAGTTGGTGCAGACAATTCAGAGATTAATAAGTGTTGTAATGCAATGCTAAACAGTGTATTAGAAGGATTAAGGGGTTACAATTAATGATGTTAAGTATGGATTATTCAAAGATATCTTACCATTGAAGGAAGTTGTGTAATCTAAAATTGTTTGAAGGAGATTGAGGAAAGATGACAGTATCAAAATCAGATGAGAAGATGGGAGATGTATGTGATTGGAAGACCACTTGGACATGAGAGAAACGACTGAATAAATTCGACCTTAGGGGGAGATTATTAGGTTTATAAAAAGTGTTGATTTTGTCGACTTAGTTATTAGTCTTTTATTTTGTTTAGTATAAGTAGGTTTGTAATAAGGTAGATTTGCATAAAAGTAAGAATTAGCATAATCTCAAAAGAATAGAGGACTAGAAGTGAAACATTAGGACAAATTAAAGGAGGGAAGCTTCCTTCCTTTCTTTATAATACCCTTCTAATCACTTGATAGGGCACATGAATTCTTTGAATCAATCATATCAAACATGTAAGTTAGAGAGAATAAGGCAAGGAAAGGGAAAATTCAAATGTTATTATGGAGGGAAAATGAGAGTTGGTTACAAGAGCATCACCCTCTAATGACAGTTTAGAGGGACCATTTTTTATGCAATGGAGGGTGGCTTCCTTCCTTATTTTTCTAACTTGTAATACTAGTCCCTAGACTTTTGGTTATTATGCTATTTCTTACTGTAAAGCATAATTAAAACCTTATTACAGCTATATTAAACTAAACAAATAAAGTCTAATAACAAAATATAATAAAACCACATAATTGACACTTTTCATAAACCCTAACAATATTCCCCTACGGGTCGTTTATTCTGGGTGTTCTTCCTTGAATCCTAGTGGTAATCCATTCAACGTACATTCCCATCTCTCATTTGATCTCGTAATTCAATCGAAACTTCAATCTCTTCTTCAAACAACTTAAGAAACTCAACTTCATCATTTGTGAGTTCTTTTTATACATAGCCATACTTGACATCATTATAATAACTCTTTAGACCTTCAAGTGTTCTTCTCAATGTTGCATCACAAAACTTATGTATCTCTGAAGGTATCTTCAGCCTTGTCTTTTTTTTTTCTTGATATTAGTGTAAAATGATTTCATGTTCGGGATCATAGATAATAGAAAACACATCATATTCTTCAAATTCCTGGATGAATTTGTTGTGCACAGTGAGATTAATTTCTGTTGATTAGTTTTCGTTCAAGTTGGAAAATCATTGCACTCTTTCCCATATCACCGAATTCAGATAAAACTGATAGAGACCATAGCAATCCTATATTAGCATAATCAGGTACCTTGTTATTCATGATCAGCAGATACATGTCTTCAATGTCATTCTTATTGAGATTCTTGTAATTGTCTCGGTTATTGGACATATGCAATAATTAGCTCTTCTTGCCAAAATCTCTGTGATAAACATGTTGTTTCATGACCTATTTCCAGATGTCTTGGATGACCTGAACGATCTTAGAGTTTGAATAGATCTTTCCTTCGGCTTCCTGGTTATTTTGTCTCTTATGTAGAAGATCTTCGCATTGATGATTCTTCTAGTTTTCAACACCATATTTTTGCATAAGGATTTTTAAACTTCTTTATATACTTATTAAACCTATCTGGAAGTTCCTTTCTTCAATATATCATCATTGAAGAAAAGTGCTAGAAATTTATGATTGAAGTGGCAAAACGATCTTTTTGGACTTGAATTTCCTTTTCTCGAGTACAAAAGGTGTCGTGATTGACCTGAAGATAGTTCTGGTGCTTCAGGATCTCTGTGCAGCTTTGAATAATGGTAGTGATCTTTCGTGGGAATGCGTAGAGATAATAATTCTTTCTGCTTTTCCCAAACAACTGTCACTTTTGCAAGAATTTCTTCATTGATCTATGTGATACTGATGTTTTCATATCCTGAAGTACATCTTTATCTTAACATCTCATCCGCCATATTCTTTAACTTATGCTTCATCAATTGGTCAAATATAATCTATTCCATGATGTCTTATGTTTCTCTTCTTTGTTGGAATCTTACATCATCATCTTGAACCATAAGAATCAGTCCAAAAATACCAAATGTATCATATCTTGTTCTTGATTACCTAAAGTAGAAGGATCTAGTTCCTCTCTATTAACTGGTCCAGACGATGACTATCCAGATTACATATGCTTATTCCTCGATGTCTTCCTGCCTTTTTGCAGTATTCTCACCCCTCAGGATGAGCTTTCATCATGAGGATCGTCCTGATCTTTTTTGTACGAATGGCAGAAAATCTTATGTCGTTGTTTCTGTACCTGTATCTTCTCAAACTTCATCTGAAGAGCCAACCAGATTGCTATGTCTTGTTGTTGTAACAGAGGATCAGCCTTCATAGCAAGGTACAATTGATGTTGTTGTTCTGAAACAGATGATGATTGAACTTGTGCCGGATGAACATGAAGAATATGGACCCGACTATAACGCGGACAGATGCATCAACTAAAGAAGGTATAGCATTTTTAATTGGATTTTGAATCTGTTATGATAATATGTTCTGCATACGCTACGTTTCTTTCAATATAGCTTCGAGTTAATCTTTTTTTGTCTCTTACTTTAGACGTTTTCCTTTCCAGAATCAAGCTGTTAAGTTACACAGGAACTTGATCTCGAACTTGCACAGGAACTTCCTTCTTTAACATTGCTCGTTACTTTTCTCTTCACTAACTGAGGGTAGCGTTTCCATCATGACATCATGAAGATTATCAGCAAGTTGATCACTTGATGTCCGTGGCATGAACCTTTTCTTGAGATGTGCAAATAAGTAACCATATCGTCCCTGTAATTCATGAAAGAAACTCTTGTATCTTTTGAATCGATTGGGTTTTGCCTTGATCAATGATAGAAGATGATTAGTTTTGGTTAACTTTGGTTCAGATAAACCTGATGATGGTGTAGGATGAGTAGCCGTCAATTCTTGGAGTTTCTCGGTATCCGAAGATACGACAGTGAGAATTCCTAGGTGATCTAGTTGGTTGAAGGAAATTGGTGAAATCTAGTTCCTATAAATTTTTCACCCTTCACCTCTTCTCCTTAATTCATACACTTCGTCGTTATTTCTCTTCTTCATCTTATCTACATTTTACAGGTTGTAACATATTGGTAACATTACCATGGAGTATTTTATATGCAATCTCCACCTCCCGGACTTTCCTTATCACTCCTGGGCTATAACCTAGTGCCGGGAATAGATATGTTATCATGCCTAAAGGGGGTTAAACTATCATCAACATTCTCAGGATTTTCAACAAGCTTCTCAATATCCTCAGCTGCCAAATGTTCATATTACTAGTTTTAAATGCCACATTTCTCATGCTTCTTTGTTCTTCACGAATCTTAGTGTCAGCTAGACTTTCTTGAATCGTGTCTTGAAAAATCATCTCTCAGCTTTTTATACTGATGGCACTGAGCATGGTGGTGGTAGTCGTGCAGATTGCCTTGACGGTAATCGAAAACGAATCACATGTTTGATCGTTTTTTTCCTTTTCCAATTTGGAACACTTGACTCAGATGTCTTCGTAGCAGCGGTTAGGGTGTCCTAGGGGTGCTAGGTGTCATATGCGTTCCCTGGGTAGATCTCAGTTGGTATGACTGAATCAGAGGAACATTAGCCCAACACCTCTGCATAATTTATAATGCTTGTAAGCTTCATCTCATCTGCTAAGTTTGAAATGTCATGAAAGATAGTCATAAAATGACTGATGATGATCTTTGTAATTCGTGGGTATGGTGATCAAGTGGCTAGGATGATGACGGAATAGTAAATGCCTTCCCACATTAACTCGCTTAATACACATGAATGTTATTGACAAAGCATATAACATATTGATTATCTGCAATGGCGGTTGGTCATCTGTAAACTGGTGTAGTCAAGCACTTGGAGAAATATCTTGGATAATGTCTGCAAGGCTGTAGACAGACAGATATCTTGAAATTAGAAAACAGTCTAGAGATCCATTGTAAATCCAAATTCTTTGTAAAATGGAAACCAAATTATAGAATGATGGTGGTTCTACAAGAAGCATGATGTTATTCTTTAGCTTGTGGAAGATGAAAGATTTGATCTGGAAGTCATCCAGAGTAAGTGTAAGTTTTACTATCCAGCAAGAACTTGAGTTGAATTCTTTAGATGCCGTCTTCTTTCAAAGTATGCCAGAACTGTTCCATATAAATCCAAGGTACAAATGCTGAAAAGGGATGCAATGCTTGAATCGTACGGATGATTCTTGTAACATTCGTCATTTTCGAATTTAGAATGACGATGTCAATCTTTGACTTTTTGGGTCTGACTTGACTTATAAGAACGATCATCTAAATCACGTTTTTCACAGATCGGACTCTAAAGCATTTGCTGTGGAATAGACAGTTCCCTCCCCCCCCCCCCCCCCCCCCAACCATGACATTTTCAGTTTTGCCGAGACCTGGAAACGAGCCGAAAAGGGCTAAAACAGCACCGCAAACATTATTCGAAACACTATACAAACGCGGACAACAAAAACAATTAAATTTGTTTTTAGTTATCAGTATTTATTTAATAAAAATATTTAATAAATTATTATCATTTTTAATTAAAAGCGTTTTTGAAAACGCGACTATTCGAGTTGAAATCCATTTTTATTTCGGACGAAGCGAAACCAGTTCATAAAAGGAATAACGGATATTTTATTAAATGTTATAAAATATTTCTGAAATATGATCAAGCGAATACTCATTTTTATCGGAAAAATGATTTGAAAAACAATGGCGAAAGTTTCGAGATTCGAATCGTCCGTTAAGTCATTCAAACGAGTCCCGAACTGATAGTTATAAAAACTATATTAAAAAGTTACAAATTAAACCCTAAACTATTTTAACTTGTCACATTAAATTAAAAGTTTTTAAATTATTATATTACTTTATATATCTTTTCCATTTCATTTTTCATATAACACATAAACATACACCCTTC
The DNA here is from genome assembly GCA_026074375.1 of Tanacetum coccineum. Taxonomy (NCBI): domain Eukaryota; kingdom Viridiplantae; phylum Streptophyta; class Magnoliopsida; order Asterales; family Asteraceae; genus Tanacetum; species Tanacetum coccineum. The sequence goes on along the minus strand of BQNB010015083.1, from coordinate 13,257 downwards.
TCCTTCCTCTCTCCCCACTCGCCGGCGACCACCACCTCCACCACCGGAAAACTTTTCCGGCGGGCTTTTCCGGCCAACACCAAAAATACTCCCCACCTCCGGATCTACTCGATCCACTATACCACTCGCCCCACGCGCCACTTCCACCACCCCACTGCCACCGCCACCTTCATACCACCAAAAGGGTGCGTTTGCTTCACGTGTAACAGCCACGAAGGGCGTGTTTGTTTTTAGTGGTGAAAACCACCATGAGGGTTGGGTTTGGTTTATAACCGCAAGGGGTGCGTTGGTTTTTGTTATAACACCACCGGGTGCGATTGGCTGTGAAGAATCACCCGCGGGGTGGGTTTGTTCGGGTTGACAGCCGGGTTGACAGCCGGGACCAGCCGGGGGGGGGGGGGGTTGGGTCGTCGGGTTTGGTTCGTGTGTAAAACCACCACCGAAGGGTGTGCTTGGTTTTGGTATAAAAACCCAACAAGGGTGTTTGTTTATAGATTTAGCAGCAAATGGGTGTTTGGTTTGGCTGTCACGCCGCCCAAATAGGGTGCGTTTGGTTCGAGACAGCCGGGGACCACCGGGGGAACGAGTGTGTCGGGTTGGGTTGACAGCCGGGGTGCAACCGTTGGTTTTGTGTTCAAAACAGCCGCAGAGGGCGTGTTTGTGTAGGGTTATAACACACAAGGGTGTGTTTGGGTTAGACAGAAACGCACAAGGGTGCGTTTGGCTGTCAAAATAGCCTAAGGGGGCGTTTGGCTTAACAGCCACGCACAAGGGTGCGTTTGGCTGTCCATCAGCTGGGGTGCGTGCGTTTGAGTGTGATGACACCGAAATAAGTGAGTTTAAGTTAACGCGAAAATATATTAAATTGTTTCATTTAATTGATATATATAATGTGATGAAAAATATTAAATTGCGCGGTCTAAGTAAAATACGATATGAATATTGAAACGAGACTGATATTAATGTATAAGTGATATTGGATATATCTGAGACGAGAGTTGGACCAAAAATGGACATTTACACCTTTTATACCGAATAATAAATATCAAAAATCGAAACATAAGATTCGGGAATCGAGATGTTGATAAATTATATTTTGATTTACAAAATATAACAAATTATAATTATACGGATGTTTTGATATAAAACGGGACTTTTAAGTTCAAATAACGAAGAAACTGGATCGAAATCGGAATATACACTTTAATAGAAAATAAGTTATTTTAATATATTAAATCTGACATATCTATTAATTAAACGATTCGAGCACTTTCGAGCCCGTTTCAGCCTTCCGGCGAAACACGAAAGTTGTTCGTAATGACGTTTTACTTTGCCGCGAGGCTTATCAGCTTTAGAAATTGAGATAAGTTAGGATTGGACGGAAATAGTATATATACATAAAATATACTCAGGGTTAAGGTTTAAAGACGCGCAAGTGGTTTTCTCATCACATGTATATATGACTGCATACATATAAAAATATGTATGATTTCGTGGTAACGATGTACGCATCGTTGATCGTATTTAATACGTGTATTATAATCGAACGACATAATTATAGGTCGT
>BQNB010015083.1:0-11614 GCA_026074375.1 Tanacetum coccineum | reverse complement strand
AACCGACAAAAATAAAATATAAAAAGTTGATTACTACTTTCCTAAAAGTAGTATATGGCTTGCTTGATGAATACTTTAATTTGGTGAGTGCAGGCACGGATACGCCGTATCTTCCTTGATGGATACAGCGTATTAGTCTTCAGAATAGTAATCTTCCAAATATCTTCATTTAAGCTCCAGAATGCGCGTCTTTTGCTAACTTTCACCAATTACTCCATAATTACTGCAATTCTAAAATATAAACGATTAAGTAACAATTCTTTGCAATAACTATACAAAATGGGTTTGTGTTATAGAAAAGAATTTAAAAAAATAAAAAAAATTAAAAGCTGAACAAAAAAAATTGTTACATAAAGGGTTCATGTGGTTTACTTAGACGTGAAATGACAATAATGCCCCTGACGTTAACGTTAAATTAGATGGAAAATCGGTCAAAAGACCGATCAACCCAATTTGGACAACTACATGGACCATTAGTGTAATAAAATGTGTTTTAGGACCAAAAGTGCAATTTCGTGTAAACCACAAAGACCAAACATGTAATTTAACTCTATCAATTTAATGATGTCAACTTTCTCCAGTTACACTGTTTCCAAAGTACTTGACGTGGTTCAGTTTTTTTTACTTGAAGGTTTCCAAATAATGCCAATATCAAAGCAAAACTTTGTAATTTAAGAAATCAATACCGGGTTTTGAAATGGGTTGTTTGGGTTTTCGAAATTGTGCTTTCTTGATCACCCACAACACTCGGTACCGAGCATTATAGGGCGTGTTATTTCCCTATAATACGACCTTATGGCTCTAGTCGACACCCCACCTCGCACCATACCTCTCGACACCAAATCCACTAGCCGAAGTTATCCGTCTATTTTTTTTGTTTTTTGTGTGTGTGTTCATTTTATTTGTGTTTTATTGGGTTAAGTGTGGGCCTAGACCCAGAGGTGTTTTTTAATTTGAGTGATGGAGGGACGTTGTTTTTGGGTTAAGTTCCACTTGTAAACGTTAAGAGGATTAAACGAACCATTAGTAAATATTATTGGGCCACTAATAAATTCTTCTGTCCATACTGGTGGACAATTGGAAACTTCTCACGCTGATGTTGATAGCTCGGTTTTATGGAATGATAGCTTGAAACTGTTAATCACAGGAACAATTTACAAGGGAACACAACTATTATTTCTTCGGAAAAAACAAAGTGAAAACTACTTCTCCGTAAAAGTTTGAGCACTAAAGGCAAAGTTGCTGATTGTAGCTAAAGTTTTATAGCACATTTTCAAGTTTGGTTTGGTCCTGTAATTCTTAATTTTGGTTGCTATTTGATATTTGTTTTGCGTACTTTTTGTGTGCGACTTGTTGAACTTGGTTGATCATTTTTGTACGAGCATGCATGAAAGGATCAAATTATATTTGCACGGTTTTTTTAATGCAAGTAGTTTGTTAATTTACGCGATCAGTATTTTAGTGTACGTTAGCTGAATAGATAAAAATCACTTGACTTAAATGTATTAGCTAAAACTAGTTCCTTTGTAACCTGTTGTTTGGAAATAGAGATGGATAAATAATTGGTTTGTGTATTATTGCTTTAAACTATTAAACATACATAAGATTCCATGAAAAGTGATTTAACTCACGTTTAATAAGTTTGTAATCACTCTGAAGGGAACAACAATAAGAGTGAGTCTACCACCATATATGAAAGAGACCTAGCTTTACAAGAGGTAAGGCCTTTGGTAAACTTATCAATTAAAGGCTTCCAATTGGTACCATTTGTCATGTTGGTATCAATGGGGAGACCAAGATAATTGCATGGAATATCTGAGGCTTGACTAGAGAGAGTAGAGGCGAGAAGGTTTACTTCAACAACAACACAATAAAATCCATCGCAAAGGCTTGAATCATAAATTTATATTTTTCACTAACTATAAATAAAATCTATGGGATGCAGTAGAAGATATGGTTAGACATATGAGATGTAGTGTAGGGGAGCTCCCAATAACATACTTGGGTCTTCCAATTTGGGTATGTATGAAAAGGGAGTTGGCATGGAGACCGGTCGTAGAAAAATTCAAAAACCGGTTGACGGAGTGGAAAGCAAAGGCAATGTAATTTGTAAGTCGTCTAACTTTGTTTAAATCTATCTTGAGCAGTCTACCATTGTATTATTTTTCCTTGTGTCACGTCCCATCTTGTGTGTTACAAAATATTGAGAAAGTGAGACGCAGATTTTTTCTTTTTCTTTTTTTAGGGGGGGGGGAGTTGGGGAGAGCAAGAAAATGGTTTGGATAAAATAGGGCTCTGTGATTTCATCTTATGGGATGTAGGGTTATATATTGGGTCGCTTAAGGCAAAAAATTAAGCGTTGATAGGAAATTGGTGGTGGATGGCTAGGATGGAGAGAGAGACACTGTGGGTGAGGGTGGTGAAGAGTGTATATGGGTATGAAGGGGTTTAAGGTGAAAACATGAGGGCGAGAGAAGGTGGTAGGGGTGTATGGCTTGACATTATGAGGGTGGGCAGGGATATAGATAATTTGGGTATATATTTTTCATCTTCTTTCGTTAGGAAAGTAGGGGATGAAGCACATATATCATTTTGGAGAGATAGGTGGATAGATGGTGGGAGATTGATGGATATGTTCCGTAGATTGTTCCACTTAGATAGACATAAAGATGAGGTAGTAGCTGATAAGGGTAATTGGGTGGAAGGAATGTAGACATGGGTTTGAGACTGGACTAGGGCACCGAGGGGGGAGAGTGTTGGGAGAATTAGAGGCGTTGGAGGCATGTGTAGTAAAGAGTAACATTGTTTTGAATCGCAGGGACAGTTGGAAGTGGTTGCTTGCTAATAATGGTATTTTTTCTATCAAAGCCTTAACAAAATTGATAGAGGAAATATGCATTAATGTCGGAAACAACATTGGTGAGACGATGTGAAATAAACTAGTTCCGAAGAAGGTTTTATGTAGAGGGTAGGTCGAGGAAGACTTCCGGTTAGAGTGTAACTTGAAAAGAGGGTATTGATTTAGATACTCTTTTATGTCCAAGTTGTGATGAGGCGTGTGAAACTATAGATCATAGTTTGGTATTATGCAACGAAGCAATGAATATATGGGGAAAAGTGTTCGAATGGTGGAAGATTGGTAATGTAAATGCATTTTCTACTAATTAGATGTTTAGGTATAATGGGAATGGGGTGATTCGTTCCAAATATAAGCCATTATAGCAAGCGGTAGTTTAGACAACAGGCTATTATATTTGGAGAAATTGCAATTGTCGAGTGTTAGGAAAAAAAGTTGAATTAACAACAAATCTATTCTAAGAGATCCATTTGAGAACATTCCAATTGATACATAGAATATTAAAAGAGTATCAAGTGTGGTAGGAAAAGTGGCTTGAGGATTCGGCATCATGCATGGATAGTAGTGATTTAACATAAGGTACTGGTATTGTTTCTTAGATTGAGAATAAACGGGTGCACGAACATCAGGTATGTCAAATCATTGTAAACATCAGTTGTGTTTGTAAGTGTGTAAAGTATCGTATGTCATTCATTAAGGGATACGGTACATAGATACATATACATGAAATGGACTAGAACTCGGGCTTGAGCCCAATACAAAATATCCACTAACACTCCCCTCGTAGTTTTAGCGGGAAGATAGTGAACGCTTAAACTGGTACAAAACTCCTCAAACAATGCAGAAGGCAAAGCCTTTAGTGAAAATGTCCGCATACTGGTAGCGTGATGGAACATGAAGAACTTGAACCTGATCAACAACAACTAAATCTTGAACAAGTGAATGTCAATCTCTATATGCTTCGTACGCTGATGCTAAACCGGATTAGAAGACAAATAAACTGCACTGACATTATCACAGTAAACAAGCGTAGCGGAAGATAAAGGTGTATGCATTTCTCGTAATAGATTCCTCACCCAACAAGTCTCAGCAACTGCATTGGCAACACCACGATATTCTACCTCAACATTAGAACGAGAAAGCGTCGGTTGATGCTTAGAGGACAAAAAAGTAAGTTGTTGCCAAGAAACACACAATAACCGAAGGTCGATCCTCGAGTAGTAGGATAACCAGCCCAATCCACATTCGAATAAGCGACCAGAGATCTAGTAGAAGACAAAAATAGCTATAATCCATGATCCAAAGTACCACGAACATACTGCAAGATCCGTTTAAGAGATGAGAAATGAGAATCCCAAGGATTATCCATATAAAGAGAAACTTGATGTACCGCATAAGAAATATCTGGGCGAGTAAAAGTAAGATACCGAAGAGAGCCTGCAAGACTCCGATATAATGTCAGATCAGGATCACCATCATCTCCTAGTTTAGACTCAGTATCAACAGGAGTCCGACTGATTTTGCAATTAACCATATGAGCCAACTCAAGAATCTCAGCAGCATATTTACGCTAAGATAAGAACATCCCTGAAGAATCACGTGTAACAGAAATACCAAGAAAATAATTAAGAGAACTGAGATCTGTCATAGAGAATTCTCGATGCAATGAACCAATAATCTGCTATAATACAATCTCAGAAGAAGCAGTGAGAACAATATCATCAACATACAATAATGAATAAGCAGTGTCAGCCCCCTGTAAATAAATAAGGATGAGTTACAGTGACTATGAGTAAATCCAACACTAGTAATATATGATGCAAATCACTAAACTAAGCCCAAGGGGCTTGCTTGAGCCCATAAAGAGACCTCTATAATAAAAAAACATAATCAGGATGTGTAGAATCCCGAAACCCTCGAGGCTGATGCATATAGACAGTCTCAGACAAATCACCATGTAAAATGCATTCTTGGCATCGAGCTGATGAACAGGCCAATGCCGAGAAGTAGCCAAACTAAGAACTGTCCGAATAGTGCCCGGTTTGACAACCGAACTAAAGGTCTCATCAACATCAATGCCCTCTAACTGAGTACTACCATTCGGCACAAGAAGGGCTTGTAACGACTAAGAGTGCCATCTACAAAATACTTATGACGAAACAACCGCATACAACAAACAATATTGGCATCCATGGGTCGGGGCATAAGAGTCCAAATTTTATTTTTAATAAGTACATTATATTTATTATTCATGGCATTTTGCCAATGTGGATCATTAAACGCATCACGATATGATGTTGGTAAGGAAGAAATAGTGGAGACATAAAGACTTAAATGCTGAGTAGGGCGATTTGACTAACACGAAAGCGTGTGACCATGGGATGAACCGAAACCGGGTTTAGGTTAACTAAAGTAGGCGAAGCGGGATGAGTTAGGTCGGTGTTAGGTAATGGGATTCCTTGTGGGCTTTTGGATGTAGAAGTTGTTGGTAGGCGTTTGGTTTGGTGATGTGTGGGACAGTTGGGCTACTGGGCTGCTGGACGCCAATGGTAGGGTGTTGGGTTGGTTGGTGCTCGGGCTGTTTGTAAGGTATTAGAAATATGAACGTCATTTGGTATAGATATTGGTGTGGTATTAGTGGTTGTAGGGGTATTAGTAGTTGTAGGTGAGGTACTAATGATGTGGGATATAAGACCTGTTGGTTCGTCCAAAAATCATAGGAGGGTGGCGAAGTGGGTGTCATAGAACCAAAGGGGAATACCATTTCATCAAAGGTGACATGCCGGGATATGATGATTTTATTTGTGTTTAAGTCAAGACAACGATACCCACGGTGGTTAGCGGCATGACCCACAACTACTGATGGTGTAGCACGTGGTTGAAGTTTAATTGTGATGTCAGATGTGGGTAACATAAGCACCCAAAAGTACGTAGAAGGCTATAATCTGGATTGGTTCCAAATAAACGGGTATGAGGGACTTCATTATCAATGACACGTGAAGGTAAAATATTTATTAAATAAATAGCCATATTAAGGGCTTCGACCCAAAAATTGAGAGAAAGGTGAGCTTGAAAGAGTAAGGTCTAAGGTTGTTAATAGTGCGTATCGCTCTTTGAGACTTACCATTTTGTTGTGAGGTTTTTGGACAAGAAAAACAGAACTGAATGCCGTTTGAATCAAATAACTTACGAAAAGCATGGTTATTAAATTCACCACCATGATCATACTTAAAAGACATTATACACACACTTAAATTGAGTGTGAACAAAGTTACAAAACAACACAAATTTAGACAAAACATCAGATTTATTAATTAACGGATAAACCCAAACATATTACGAATAATGATCAAGAAATAAGAATAGTATTTAAACCAGAAAGACTCAGAACTGGGGAACTCCACATATCCGAGTGAATAACGTCAAAACAAGACGTAACCAAAGTACTAGAACTAACAAATGGAAGACTCACGTGTTTGCCAAGCTGACAAGCATGACAAAGAACGGTAGGTTTCTCTTTATTACATGAAATTGAATTGCTAGAAAGAAGACGACGTAGCATTTCACTTCCTGGATGTCCAAGGCGTTAGTGTCATGTATACTGACTGGTGAGGAAAGCATGAGGAATGGTGGAAGGCTTCGTAACATGGTAAAGATCTACAATGCTATCACAACGGAGAAGCACCCGATGTGTCATGAAATCCTTCATAGAAAAACCAAAAGCGTCAAACTGAACAGTACAATGATTATCACAAACAAACTGACGAACATAAATTAAATTCTTGACAATATTAGGAGTAATAAGGACATTGTTTAAATGAAGGGGTCTATGTGGTGTAGGCAAAATACTATTACCAGAGTTGATAACGGGTATGAATATCCGTCACCAACTAAGACAGATGGATAAATGCATAAATTAAAAATATCACTAAGACAAGAAATAAAGTCATTAAGACAAGAACTCGCACATGTATCCATATTCCAATTTACAATAGTAGGATCATGTAAAGTCTCAACACTAAAAGCATGTGGCACATTGGTCTCTTGCCCCTGGATAACCGTAGACCCACATTTGTGGTGGGTTGGGGCTGATGACATCTTGGTAATGAGCCCATATGAGGGTTGGGCTAGGCTGGCATAAAGCTAGTTGAAATACCCACGTGAGAAGTGGGCTGGGCTAGATGAGGAGGGAAACCAGGTGGGCTAGCAGCATAAGTGATGGGTCGGGCTGTGGGATAAGTAGGAACACCATATTGTATACTTGGGCCTATAGGAAAACCAGTTGGGTCAGTAGTGGTTTGATAAGCTACTGGACCCGTAACACCCTGCGTCCCAATATGAACATTTGGTGCCAAAGAGTTAGAAACACTACTGCTATGACCCGTAACACCCAATCGTCCCAACAAACCAAGTAATTAAGCCAACAATTCATTTGTATTATTCCCTTGACTATTAGAAACACCACTGTTAGGAGAGGAGGATGACCAAAGTGAGTTATTGCTAGACTTGGCTTGCATAGACAAATCATGAATGAACTTACAAGTGTTACTTAACCAACGCGAGCCTCTAGCAAAATTATAACATGGTCTCGAAGACTTAACTTGAGGAGTAGAGGAGCGACTATTGTTACCTGATTCGGCCACAAGAACCATAGGAGATGATGACGAAGAATCCACGGGTAAAGCTTGTGACTTGGACTTCAACCTCATCTCTTCGGTAGTCAACATTGAACGAGCCGTTTTAAGATCCGGAAAGGGATCCCAATGTGTAATAATACCACATACATTCTCATATTTTTCGGGCAAGCGTTCGAGGGCAAAAGTAACCACATCATCGCTACTAACAGGAGATTTGAGGCTTGTTAAAATAGTGGCTATCGACTCGATCTTTCAAAAATATGCATCAATGCTCAAATCACCAAGCTTCAATGATCTTAACTCCGCCTTCAAAGCAATGGTCCGAGAACGTTTGTTGTTATTAAAAATCTCAGCAATAAGATCCCATGCCTTTTTGGCGGGTTGGGGATTTCCCACAACCAATCGTGCTTGTAGAGTGTCCCAGAAGGTCATAAGGATCCACGAGAGGACAATGGTGTCAACTTTTAGCTCCTCCTTAGTGGGAGGGATGGTAGTGCTTGTGGTGGCTTCATCGGATGACCCGAAAATATACTTTAAGACTTCATACCCTTTACAAAGGTTCTTGAAAAACTACACCCAAGAAGCATAATTCCAGTTGTCAATGTGTAGTTTAACTGGAACACGCGTGAAGAGATGATGATGAGTAACGGTGGACAGCTTATCCGAAAGGAGGATAACGGGAGGGTTTTCGGATCCGGTCATGGTGAGTCGAGTAAGTGGACGATTATGTTAGGGTTTTTATAGTAAAGTTGTTGGAACAGTAGTCGAGTAAAGGGAGGGTTCTGTGAGGGTTTTAGAGGAAATCGATGGAACGGTAAGATTTTAAAATAAGCGGCTCATGAACCAAAGCACGAACAACAAGCAAGCGTGAGGATTTGTGAACCTAAGGACAAATCACCAATATAGATTCGGACTTGTTAACCAAAGAACAAGTCACCAAGAAAAGTAACCTGACGTGTTTTAAGGGTTTTGGAATGGATTTTTAGATTGGTAGATTTTAGGGTTTAGGGATCGATGGAATGGCTGATACCATGTAAGTGTGTAAAGTGTCGTATGACATTCATTAAGGGATACGGTACATAAATACGTAACATGGAATGGACTAGAACTCGGGCTTGAGCCCTATACAAAATATCCACAAACATTGGCATGTCACATGATTGATGGAATTACAGGACAAAGAGCTAATATATCATTTGTTAACCTATGGTCTTTGTTTTATGGAGATTGTAATTTATCACTTATGGACGTGTTTAGTTATTGGACGGATCACAGGTTGTGTGTGGGTGACTAGTTATAGTTATCGGGCATGTGGAGTTTCATATTTTGTTTTTTTTGTCAGTTTCGTGATGTAGTGAGGTCTGGTCATATGAAAATTTGTTGTTTTGTATGTACACTGTATATTTGGTTATGTTAATAAACTTGCCTTTTTCAAAGAAAAAAATTAAATCTATTGTAACTTGATTTTAATATATTAACTTTTAGTCTTAAACAAAGGGTAGAGTATAGCATTACACAAAAGTTAAAGGGTAGCTTTTAAACTGTGGATCCGAATGCAATTTTGTTTTAAGAATATTTACACACATGGTCGGTTACACACATACAATAAATATAAGATAAAATTAAAAGTTATTAACAAAAGAGTTAATTGCATAAATGGTCCCTGTGGGCTGCTGGGTTTAACGGATATAGTCCTTATACTTTTTTTTCCGGATCCTCTCTCTGTGGTTTCAACCCGTATCGGGTTTGGTCCCTTGACCAATATTTCTGTTAGTTTGACCGTTAAATGCATGATTAAATGGTCCATGTGGTCTGCCGGGTTTAACGGAAATGGTCCCTCATTTAACGGTCAAACAAAAGGAAATATCGGTCAAGGGACCAAACTCGATACGGGTCAAAACCATGCGGAGAGGATCCGGGAAAAAAAAGATGAGGAATCATTTCCGTTAAACCCGACAGACCACAGGGACCATTTATGCAATTAACTCTTAACAAAATATACAAAGGCCGCAAAAGCAAGCCTACAAAGTAATCGACTTAGGTTGTAAAACCTTTGTATACAAAATCTGGCTCATAATCCCTTCTTCAATGTTCGATTTATTCAGGTTAGTTTATTTTTTCTTAAATATTGTAGAATCTACTCAGGGTGTCGAATTATATATGCGAAGAGTTGATCTGTGAAATATTCGAAAGACTACCAGCCAAACCTCTTATTCGATCGAGATCTCTTTCTAAGTCCTGGTATTCACATATTGCTAGCTCCGATTTCATCCGCAGGCACAAACTTCGACATGCCAATAAAGCTCCAAAAGTTCTCATCAGACATGTGACTTATGGTGACAAAGTTATTCAGGATCAAGTAATAAATCAAGACATCAGCCATCGTTGTTTATGTCATTTGGCATGTACAAGGTTCCTATTGAAAACAGGTGGACGCATAGCCATCCAAGAACTTAATGACGACATTTATACATTACATTCGGAAGACCAATTGCTAATGTATCCTGAATGTGTAAACATGAGTGTACCAGCAGTGAAGTTCCCGGTGGGTAAGGGTAATATCGCTGGTTCTTGTAATGGAATTATATGTCTGTTAAATAATGGAAAGGGTATTAGTCTATGGAACCCATCAATTAGGCGCATACTAACCTTACCCGATAATCCATTTGTGAGAACCTCTTTTGAAACTATTGTAACAGTCGGTTTTGGTTTCGACCCAATCATTGATAATTACAAGATTGTGAAGGTATCAATAGAAAATTTACCATACACTACGCACAATTTCTTTGTTTACTCCATGAAGACGGAAACTTGGTGTGCGATTGCTTCTCCTAGCACCACGTTTCATGATGTGGTGTCAAGGTCGTGTTTTGTCAATGGAATATTGCATTGGCTGGTTTCGTGTGATCCAGATGACAGAGGTGTTACATGTTATATATTGACGTTTGATTTGAGTACTCATGTTTTTGGAATGATTTCAGTGCCAGATCATCTAGGTTACTTAACTGAACTAACAGTCATCAATAGTTCTCTAGCTGTGGTATCTAGTGCAGATGATGATAGTTATTGGACAGGGCCGTCTCTAAATTTCTGAAATTTTTTAGAAGCCTGAGCGAAATTAAATAATAAGATCTTTCGAGAAGAAATGTTATATATAAAATGTCATTGTTTATAAGATATAATGCAAATTAGTTATTTAAACGTTTAATATATTGTTAAGAGGACAAATTTTGAGGCCCCTAAAAATTTTGAGGCCCTGTTCGGTCGCCCACCCTGCACACCCTCAACGGCCCTGTTATTGGACTTGGGTGATGAAAGAGTACAATAATTTTGATTCTTGGTCTCTTTTTGCTCACGAGGAGTGAAAAATACTTTGCAATTGATGACCAATGGTCATTTGTTGCTCAACATTGACGGTGACTTGTCAAAATTTCTGGTCTATAATCCTGAGACAGGGGTGTGCTCCATGGATGTACATTTTGAAGATTCTCGTGATATTTATGTGCAAACATATGTGGAAAGCCTTGATTTGTTAGTGATCCGAGACGATCTGTGATACGTCTAGGTACAAAGAAAGAAACGGCTAATCAAGAAGAAGTCAATAATAAAGTGGGTTGCAATTATTTCGGTCTAGTTGTATGCACACGTCCAACAGAAAGTCTGATTTTACGTGAGAGAAATATGGATATTATGTTTACTACTTCAAAGTCATGCATGAGAGTGTTATCATAATCCCATAATATTAGCTAGCCACGTACTATCAGTTGCCTGGCATTTTCCTATATATAAAGGAAATGAAAGAGAATAGAAGGGGGGCCTCAACCAATTAGAAAAACTCATTGTAAACTATAAGTCAGTGAGTATAATTTGTTTGAGAGAGAATCTAAATAGAAAGCAAAGTTTCAAGCATTATATTTTCTTTATCATTCTGTTCATTTCCATTTCGCTATTTCGATCTTTATTTCCATTCAGTTGGAATTTCAAGCATAAACGGATCAAGTGGTATCCAGAGCACCGTTCCTACCTGTGTATGGTGGAAACAAGGTCCGATTACAAAGCTTCTGCCGAACCTCTCACCGAGTTAAAAACTCATCGAAGACCACCAAACAAAAACCAACCC
>BQNB010015082.1:36375-64284 GCA_026074375.1 Tanacetum coccineum | reverse complement strand
CATAACCTTATTGGGCTTGAAAAAGCCCAATAACCAACCCTGTACCTTATTGGGCCTTAAAAAGCCCAATAACATAAGCCTATACCTTATTGGGCCTAAACACAAACCCAATGGGCCCAATAACAACCCAATAGCCCAAACACAAAACCCAAGCCCAAATAAGGCCCATTAATCTTTTTTATAAAACTTTAGGGGCTAAATTGTCATTTTTAAAAGTGTTTTATAAAGAAAAATGGAAAAATAAAAGAAAGGTACTAAAACTGCCAAAACCATAAACTTATACTCTTTATAAACAGCAGGGACCAATTCTGCAATTTTCCAAACTCTTTTTATTTCTTTTCTTATACAAAACGGAGGGACTTAAGCTGCCACTTTTGAAACTTGGTTTAATAACTAAATTTCGGCTAAAAAGAAATGAAAAGAGAAAGAAAGGTGGAGGACTGAAATTGCCTCTTCCCCAAACACTTCTTTTAAACCTGCAACCAACAAACCGTACCCGCCAAAACCATACCACCCATTTCCCACTGTTTTTCTCCCAAAACCACCTCCCAAGTACCCTTACCAGCTCACCCTCACCTTTCCCCACTCAACCCCAACCCTATAACCCTCTACCCTGTCAAAACACACAACCCGAAGCACCATCTATGGCTGCCATTGTATGATAAACTAGCACAAAGCCATCCAAGGGCTAGGATTGGATGAGGGTCTCTCTACACACATAACTAACACATGTGAAGCAACCAAGACTCTTGGGGACTTCTATAAAAGAAAAGAAAAGCAAGCCGAAGAACCACACCTTGTTTTTACTTTTGTAGTATAATTTTAATTAAGTTTGCTTTACATTGCTATATTCAGTTTATTTTTAAAAGCCTTTTGTTGTAATATTCTGCAGTTTTAATAAAAATTAAGAGTTTTTGTGAAATTACTATTATCGAAATTTGAAGTATAATTTAAGTTGTTTAAATCTATTCAAATGGTTTAAAAAAGTGTTAAAAGTCATTAAATTTTACTTATAATCAATTATCTCTGCCTCCATTTACCTAAAAAACAGCTTAAAACCTTTTTATATAAAATAAGGGGGTGTTTGGTTAAGACCCCAAAATGGGTCATATGAGGTTTTTTATGGATAAATACCACTCAGCCAACTTTGGCTGAGTGTGTGGGGTTTATTATGCCATTTTAATCTTTCCTTTTAGTTTAAAAATCAATCTTTAAGTCCCATTTGTATTCTGTCAGATTTTCAATAAGCCAAAGTGAGCTTAAGGGCTCCAGCTGCTTATGCAGCTTAAGCACACCATTGTTGTGCTTTTTGTTGTTGTTTATAGCCAAAGAAGCACCCATATGTTCTGTCTCTTTTAATTTGACCAAGTAACAAGTGTGTATGTATGCATGTGTGTTTGTGAAAGTACCCATTTTCTAGCCACATTATCAGCAGCTTTAACCAAGCCTTAAGCTCTCATATTTTGCATATAAGCTCAATTATGCCCCTTTTCAATCTGTCTTGGGTTGATGTTGGGAAATAAGCCCTTGTGAGCTTATTGTGTTAAGCCAAAAAGGCCCTTAAGCCCACTGCATGTTTTCCCCTGGTGCTAGACCCCTATTTCAGCCCACTTTTTCTAGCTTATTTGCCATTAAGCCATAGGACATTAGTGCTTTTTAATATAGCTTATAGGTAGTCATTTTAGGTTTAGCAGCTTAAATCCCTTAGATAGCTTATTTATATAGCTTATTTAGTGCTTAAAGTTCACCTTTTTCTGTTTTCTTTAAAAACTGTTAGATTTAGCTTATAGGATTTCAGCTTAACTTAGAGCTTATTTTGTACCTTAGCTTATCATTAGGACATCCCTTAGCCTAGTAACTTATTCCCATAGTTTTCTAGCTTATTTTGTAGCTTAAATCCTAAAAAGAAAAGCCCAATAAGCTGTTAAGCTTATTTAGCCTGCTGTCATAAACAGCTTAATTTTCTGGCTTATTTAGTTAATTTCAGGCCAAGAGCTTATTATGAAAATTGTTCCCCATAAGCCCCTCTTTAACTTTGCTTTTATAAGTTTTGGCCAATAAGCACTTTGGACCAAACTTGTAATCGGGGTCCACTTCAGGGACCATTTGTGTAATTTCATCTTTTCTAGTTAACATTGTTAGTCCCTGTGGTTAGTAGCCTGTTACCCCGTTTGTCCTTATCCTATTTCACTGTTAGTCCTCTAGTTTAACAGCTGTTACTCTTTTAGTTATTTAAATAATTAATTTAGGTTAAATATTAATTAGTTTCACAATACTAGGTCTCACATTAAGTAGTGGCGCAAATTCAGTAGATATGAAACTAAAATCGGCTCCAGAATCAAATAATATGGTAACAAAGTGATCATTCAGAGAGAACGTACCCGTTACAACTTTAGGATCCTGGACCGCCTCCATTGCATTCACATTCACGTTGAAAGCTCTTCCTCTAACTTGGTTTCCATTGCTTCGGTTATTTCGGCTGCCCTCCAAAGCCAATTGATTTCCAACTTGCCCAGGTGCTCGATTCAACTTGGGACAAGTGTTGCGGAAATGATCCGGGCTACCACACTCATAGCACACTCTCGAATTGTTACTCATTCTCACAGCATTCACCGGAGCTACTTGCCTAACCAGTGCCCGACAATCCCTGGCAAAATGACCCGGTTTCTGACAATTAAAGCACACATTGCAAGGTCTGTTTTCTGGATGAAAAGTATAACACTTGCCACACTTAGCACTTGAGCTTGCAGTTTCATTTCTAGTAGGGGCTGTCGCCACAAACCCAGTTCCCGTCTTTGCCTTCTTGTTGTCTTTCCACGATCCTCCAGTCTTACTAGACTCTTCCACTCCCTTTCTCTTATCACTACCCTTAGTCAAAGTGCCACAGCTGACTGCCTCATCAGTTAGTATTCCCGCCCTCAATATTGCATTCTGAATGGTAGTTGGTTGGGTTGCTCGAAGCATTCCTCTAATCTCAGGAGCCAGTCCAGCTATGTACCTCTTAATACGAGATGACTCAGGAGTAACTAGGTGTGGGACCAACTTGGCCAACTCATGAAATCTATCTGTGTAGGCAGCATGATTAGCCCCCACCATCTTGTGATTCCAAAACTCATTCTCCAATTTCTCCATTTCATTACTTGGACAGAACTCTTCAACCATCAATGCCTTAAAATCGTTCCATGCCATGGCCATTGCAGCCACACGTCCTCTTGCTTGGACTTGAGTGTTCCACCAAGTCAAAGCTTTGTTCACCAATGAACTAGCCGCATACCTTACCTTTTGATTCTCAGCACAACCACTATTATCTATCACATTTTCCATTTTCTCGATCCAACGAGTAAGCGCTATTGCACCTCCTTTCCCATCATATTCCTTGGGATTACAAGATTGGAATGCCTTGAAAGTGCATCCGTTGTTCCCACCATTACCATTTCCACCACCACCATTTCCTCCATTACCGTTATTAGCATTGTTCACATTGTTAGTCACTTAGGTGATGATCTCAGGAAGAATGGTTTGTAGTTGTTGCGCGATAATAGCAGCAATGTCGGGGTTCTCGCCATCGTTGCTACTGCTAGGACCACTTCGTCGGTTTGGAGCCATTTTCTATAAGATATAAAAATTATATTCATTAGACGATATAATACGGATCATGATCTCATCATACTATCAATAACCATATGCATACATACTACACATCAACAACATTCCATGTAATCATACTTGCAAGTCCACCTGTGTTGTGGCGCATGTATAATTATGTTGGCCACCATAATTATAGATGCCCCCTTTCACAGTTGTACTCCCTCCTATGACGACACTTCATGAACTAAACACACCACATAGCATCTTAACAATACGAAACCAACAAATAACACAGTCAATAAACCAATTAATCACTTTTATTAATACTCAATATTCAAACATTGAAAATAACATTCCTAACATGGCTCCAAACGTCGAAAGAAAGAAAAACAAGATAAAAAAACACATCAATCACTTAGAACACCATGGGCAGTTACGAGATGCACGGTCATGATCATCTTCAGTTATCTTCTCCCACACAAGTTTACTACTTGTGGTGGACTCAAGGTCTGATTCCTTTCAACTTCGTCCTCGTCCTCTAATAACCATCCATTCATGTTACCATCCGGCTGGGGTAGTCGATGTGGTGCAAACTCATTCCTGTGACTCCTTTGCTAAAGTTATGGATGATCCACAAATTCGTACAGGTCGCGTCTTCTTGGTCGTCCCACTGAATCTTCTTCAGACGTTTTGTAATCTTGAAATGTTCTTGGAACTCTGGTGATAGTGCCATCCTTGGCAATTATCTTCGTTTCAAACTCCTGGATTGTTTGTCCGTCAACCTCCTTCAACGTTATCTTTTCTTCAACTCTACACAGCCACATGGCAATGGGACCTCGAATCTTGCGGTTACACCGTCTGCTTTTGTTAATCCTTCTACACCCAGTTGCAAAAGCCACTGAAGCATGATACTTTCTACGGATAGGGGGAGACATACTATAATAGACCACAAAACATAGACTATATCAGGATACGGATCTCAAAATAATTTTAGAAAAATCAAAACCAAAACTGAAATTCGTCACTGTTTTACACACTGATTTTGTAACGCCCTTTTTACCCACTTCCCGACCATAAAAACTTACGAGGCCAACTTTTCTGGAAAGTAGACACTCTGAGGTTATCTCATTGTTGCGTAAATTATTTATTTATCTTTTATGATTGAATTATGCTGTTACAAAACTGCTAACTTTCTGCATGAATAAACAATAAATATCGACGTTTTAAACCCTAACGTATACTCAAATCACGTAACCTATTCATCTAATGATCAACCAACTATTAATAATCTATATCATCTAGAAAATTAAATTCCCAAACTTATAAACCCTAATTTAAAACCTTAATTTAAACCCTAATCCATCACGTTTTGATTACTAGAATTATAAACAAACTAAAATTAAAAAGATCGGATCGTACCTTAATATTAAAACCCCAAAAAAAACCGTCTTCTCTCTTTTCTCTCTATAGGCCGGTCGAACTCAAAGCAATAAGGGTTAGGGATTTATGATTTATATTTATAAGCCTCCTAGTAGAGTTGTAGGTTAAGTCTAATTAGGTTTAGATTAGAATTAAGACTTTAATTTTTTTTTCTTTTTAACCCTTCACGCGAAATATATATATATATATTTATATATATATTATATATAATATATATATATATATATATATTATATATATACTATAGATATAGAAGTAATCTATATATATATATATATATATATATATTTATTAATTATATATTTACAATTAAAACCTTAAGTTTTTGTAAAAATATTTACTTATTTGACTAAACCTTTTTGCATAAACGCAGTTTACTACCTTTCTAAAAATAACTTTTCATTTTCAACCTAACTTTCCAAAAATAGAAATTTTACATTTTCTCAACTACACTTCTAGGGTCAAAACTTATCTTAAATTACTAACAAAAATACATATACGTATTTATACTTACACAATTAACACGCAAACGCTCAATTTTCAATAATCATTTCCTTGTCATTAAAAATGAACGAAATGAACTCAACAAATTTCCCCATCATTCTAATCTCATTGAGATGATCACACTCAATAGATTGGTTTCCAATAACCCACATAAACGCACAAAATCACATAAAATCACATAAAATCACATAAACTGAACATTGCAACAGGCATTTAAGTCAACACCAACGGTTTGACTAACCTACTCAAGCCATGGTTGTCACATTGGGTCGGGGTAAGGTTTTGGGCTCGGGCTTGGTTATATAAAAAGGTAACGGGTGTTAACTCTTTTAATAAAAAGAGTTAACACCGTTAGGGTTTAGGGATTATTTTTGCAATTTGGTTTTCTTTGGGGGACTGATTTGGGAAATTTGGGATTTTTGTCTTTATATGGTTGACTTTGGTTGAACGAAGGTTGACTTTTGTTGTCCTTTGATAGCATTCTCCCGGCTCTTGTATTCTCTTTCCTTTCCCGTGTCCGTGTTTGTCCGGTTTTGACCGTTTTCTTACGATTTTTGCATTATCTGTACCTACACAATCACAAAGACAAAACAAACAATATACAAGCATTTTAAGCACAATTTTGTCTTTTATGGGACATTTTTGATATAAAAAGGATATGTGTTTTCACACATATCACATTCGCGCTCACAACAAGTAATTAACAGTTCATGATAATGGGCTTAGAGGGTTATCGCTACTTAGGCAAACAAGTAATTATAATGTGAAATGTTCACTTACGTCCGATTGTAAAACATGCATATGTTTCTCACCCCAAAACTTGTAAATCATTATAAATGTAAAACATGGGGCTATGAACTCACCTCGAGTGGATGAGTTAACAATGTAAATCAAATGCGTGAAAATGTGTCACAAATACGCCCGAATGCAACCTAATTAATTATAGGCCGTATGAGTACTAAGTACTTTGAATAACTAATACCATATACAATTCTATATAGCTACATCACCATCTAATTGTATTAGTAAAATCATATTTATAAAGTAAAAACATTTATAAATATCTCTTTAGTAAAAATGGCGTAACTTTATCGTTTTGAGTCCGTTTCTTACATTTCTTATGTCCACGTTTTCGTATTAAGACGAGTTATCAAAATATTATATTTTCATATTTTAAGTCCTCTGGTGAACAGTACTTTTTACTGTTCATATACTTATATAAATTTAATTTTATAGATTTAGTTATTGTAAACTCGTAAATATCGTATCTTATTCGGTTTAACTTCGATTTTAGTGATTCTTTCGAGCACGTCTTCGAAATTAAATTTTTTATCTAATTATTGTACTTCCCAAAATGTATCTGAGATGAATAGTGATTTTTACTGTTCATAGTTTATCAAATAATTTTTATAAGCTTTAATTATCGTAAACACGGAAAAAACCATAACTCCTTCGTTATTGATCAAAAAATTATGATTCTTAATGTTTTGGAATCCTAAAAATATGTAATATCTGAGAAAAATATCCAACCTTTTATATCAGAGGTGGTTTGTAACGAGTTTTTATAAAATTTCTTTTATAAACGCGTTTATTATCGTATAACTTACAAATGACATATCTCCTTCATTATAAATTGGTTTTTCGAGTTTCTTACATTTTTGGAATCCTCATGACCTGATGTATTTTATAAAAATATAAAATAAATATGTTATATTTCAAATTAAAACAAAATGTTTTGATATTTTTGGTAAAAATGTGTTTAAACTTGTTTTTGTAACTATTTAGTTTAACAACTTTGTTACAAGTCCATTACAACACTTAACTCCATAAGTCTTACATACTTAGGGTCCTTAGTCCATCATTTGTCCAAATATTGTCCAAGAATCACAAGATCTATAAGTCTACATACTTATTTGTTCATAAACTTTAATAAGTACACTTTTTAGGTAACTTGTTTATATACACTTTTTATACATAAATCACACTTGTACATTACTTATACTTCCATTTCCACATGATATTAACGTCCATATAATATATGTAAAAGTATACCAAATCACAAACAAGTGTAAAAATCCATTTTACAAGTTAATAAGTTCCTTAGATGGTGATTAACTATACAAACATCATTTATGCATTAAATCATGAATGTAAAGAGATTAAGGTTTTTAGATAACTTTAGTATGATGTAAGATGATGAACAACAATGTCTAAACCCTTGTTTAGCAAACAAACCCTAGCTTCCAAGTCTTACAAAACCCTAATCCAAAGAAAGCCCTAATCTTAAACCTTCCTTGCTTAACCCTTGTAAACACTAAACCAAGCCTTCAAACCTTCTTGGTGTGCCTTAGATATGTTGCTAGAACACTTGTATATGTTGAAAATAAATTTTCTATTGATTATTTAGGTGTTTTGTGGTTGGCCGTAGGTTTTGAGGAGAGCACCAGAGAGATTGTGTTAAATTTTTGCTAAGGAAATGAAGTGTGTATGTTCTCTATCTAGTTGCTTGCCTTATATACTTCTAGGACTAGTCTAAGATTGCTATAAGAAAGTCTTAGACAAGATGAGGGTTTCTAGGGAAAGTACTAGCAAGACTAGTTAGTCATGCTTAGGTTTAATGAGATATAAGTTGTACAAGCTCAAGTTGGTAAAGTGTGTGCTCAATGTCCCCTAGGGATCACATTTCATCCGAATTTAGGGGGAGGGAAAGAGCTAGTTGGTGATTTTGATCTTTTATGAAAATATCTAGCTAAACTTGAAGTTATAAATTGGTAGATTTAAGTATAAAGGTAATACTTGTAATGTATAGGTTGTAGTTAGTTTATTTTATGAACAATTTGAATAACAATGTTAACATGGGTGAAGTTTTATAAAACTTTGAGCATTGGATATAAAAATGGGTATTTGTTGAAGCGTAGATAAATTTTGGTGGTTCTGGGAATGCCTAAATGTATTATATCGTGAAACGTAAATACTTTTTTAACCAATAAAAATAAAATGTGCTAAGTTAATAATTATCCTCTAAATAATTATCTAACACTTGATTGACGTAAACATTTAATTGTTTGATGCCCGTTTACGTTGAATGATAATTTTTAGCTTACGCGATTTAACTTAACGATTAAAATTAAAAGCAAACGCGTACGAGACTAAAAATAAATAGTGGATTATATAACGTCATACAATGACCTAAAATACGGATTGTTACAACGGCCCCCTTAAATACCCGGCGCCCCCCCAATATATTTGGGACCGTCTGGTGATATGGGACAGCCGCCAGGGGGAACGAAAATTTTAAGTTTGCCTCTTTTTCTGTATCTTTGGCCTCCTACCTACATTCCTCCAAGCTAGGCATTTTCCCTGTTTAGCTAACCATCTTTGGCACCTCATCTATCCAAACACACGCTTTTGCCATGCTATAGCTATCCTTTCCATATTTAATATCATTAAATCTCATACCTCATACACCCTCACCCTTCTCCACTCCTCTTCTTCTTTATCATCAATGTCATTGCTCAACCACCATTCTAAGTTCTCTAGAAAAACCAGAAGGTCGGTAAAGACAAATATGGAACGCAAAACACATGCCACTCCCAAAATTATCACCTTCTTTTCTCCAAAAAGAACTCACATCCACTTCCTTCAAGAGTCTACTTACAATCTCCCTCACCACCATCATACAATACCTTAAGAGATTAAATGATCAACCAA
The DNA here is from genome assembly GCA_026074375.1 of Tanacetum coccineum. Lineage (NCBI taxonomy): Eukaryota > Viridiplantae > Streptophyta > Magnoliopsida > Asterales > Asteraceae > Tanacetum > Tanacetum coccineum. The sequence continues at coordinate 55,041 of BQNB010015082.1, read as the reverse complement.
CTCCATAACATCATCACCATCCTTGATTCACATACTAATCCATATAATACCTACATTCATGCACCACCTTCACCACCACCACAACAAATTCATCCTCTTTCTCATGCTCAAGTTGAATTTTGCTCAAGCTTTTATCATTGTTGCAAGTTTTCTAGACACCAATTCCATTCCTTGAGAAATGAAATCAACTATATTCACTTTCTTCTTACCCGTCCCATACCTCAAACTCGTGTCCCTCAAAATCATGTGTCGCCAACCACTACTTTTTCCCTCTTAATTAAATCATATCTTAATATGAATTAATCACCTAAATAATCGAACTTCCATCTTTTAATTATGAAATCTTTTACATTCCAAGAATCCACTAGTGTAGATCTATGCCTTATTATATCTTTACGATTATTTACTTTCTATTGTAATGATTCATACAAATATTGTATGAATTTGTCTTAGCACGTATTACTCTAGTTTTTATTTTATGTTGTCTGAATGTATTTAGTTGCATTTGCTATTGTACTAAGTTTCTTTATTGTTGAATGTAACTCCTTTGGGTGACTTAACTCTAATGGTGTTGCTAAAAGATATTTGGCTTGCATTTGGTATTTCTAACTTTGTTTTGTATCAAACAATTTTTGTAAGATCAGTCACTTGTGCCCCGAACGAAGGGAGCATACAGTCAAGAGGAGTCTTGATATCGCGTCGTTTTCTTTCTTTCTACACTACTCGACGGCATCCTTTTTGATTTGGCAAAAGGGGAGAGAAAGGAACAAAACTCTTTAAATAATTTTGTAACTTTTAATTTATACCAAAATAGTTTATATTTGTCATCATCCATAAAGGGGAGATTGTTTAATAATGTCTAAAAACGTTATTTATATTTTCGACCTCTCAACGTTTTGATAATAACAAAACGTAAAAACATTTACGATAAAATTAAATGTTTATAAATTATTAATCATAAAATTCCATTTCTAAGATTACTAATCACTTAAGGTATGAACAAACAAATCATTAAGCATGATTCGTGATCAAGAAAATATTTTTCTCTTATCCATTACATTTTTACAAAAGAATTTTACAAAATTAATTATAGAAAATATTTTCTATTTAAAAGAAAAGTTTTATTAAAAAGTTAAAATTTGAAATTCAAAATTTTCCCTAAAAACGGAAGCTTCTATAATAGATACAACCTTCCCCACAAAGAGACAAAAAAGGGAGTGTAGTCTACTGGGCGACCACCTTAGGCCTGGCGGCACCCAGATATATCTGGGACCGCCAGGTGCGCCGCCAGTGACCGTTGGATTTTCCTGCCTATAAATACTGCTCCATTCCTTGCAGAAAATCAGACCTCTTTACACGAATTTTCTCACACTTCTTTCTCTCTCTAAAAACCTTATTTCTCTCACTAAATATCTTGATCTCTAACATCTCTTGATCTTTTTTCATGTGATCTAATTTCTTCTTCTCATCTCTTCCCTCTCATTCAAGTGCAAGAGAAGAACACTCGTATTCGCCTAGAAACGAAGTGTTGATTAGTGATCTCTCCTCTTTTTTTCTAAGTACCAAATCTCTATTGTAATTATCTTTTATATTTGTGTGATTCGGATATTGTGTAAATCCGATAGAGTAGATCTAGTGATCGTATAGTGATTGTGAAGTGGTATATTGGTTCTAGCTATGATTGGGACTCGGCATTTAGCTTAGTGTCGAAAAATAACGTAAGCGGCGTGTAAACGGTTTTCTCCGCCTGAAGGGAGCTTGTTGACATAGTGAAATCTCGAGTAGGATACCCGGGGAGTAGAGTAGGGCGAATAAGAGCTTCGTAGCCGAACCACTATAAATCTTAGTGTCTTGGTTTGATTGTTCCTTCTATCATCTCTTTATATTGTTGTGAATGTTATTTACTATTAGTTTGGATATTTACTTGGTTGATTCATATTATTGATTGGTTAAACATACTACTCGAATCTATGTAATTTGAAAGCAAAGTTTTAAAATGAAAACGAACCTGTAAACTATTCAACCCCTCCCCCCTTCTAGTTTCCACAATTGATATCAGAAGCCAAGATCACTCAAGATTTTTAAAATATACTGTATTTTAAAGCTTGGATCGATCTATGGATTCCGACAAATATCTAGAAGGGCGATCTATGCAAAGATCACCACTCTTTGAAAGTGATAGTTTTATTTATTGGAAAAATAGATTCGAGACTTATGTTAAATCAAAAGATCTCTAGATCTTTGGTATTTTATTACCAATTGTGATTTTCAACCCATTCAACAAAATCCGGAAACCAAATTAGATGAGGTTATCCCTTTTGAAAAACAAAGCGATGATCTTAAAAAGAGACTAGTGAGAAATAATGAAGCTAAAATGGTTATTTATAATGCTTTGCCTAGAAAAGAATATGAAAGAATTTTCATGTGTAACATGGCAAAAGAAATTTGGAAAACTTTGTTAATCACCCATCAAGGTAATAATCAGGTCAAAGATAATAAGATCGACCTTTTGGTTCAACAATATGAACAATTTGTCATTTCTGAAGACGAATCTATAGATAGTGCTCACTACAACAAAATAAGGCTAATGCAACATTTTACAAGCAACACTTAATTAAGTGTTTCATTTTAGAGAACACTGAATCTAAAGTAACATTTATAAAGTAAGTGTTGCATTTTTAGATCTAATGCTAACATTTTTTCAAAAGCTTTGCAAATTTTGTATTGCTCTTTATGAATAATTTTTTTTAACTCCTCTCCTAAATGAAATTATATTTAACTTCTGCCGCCCTTCCCAAAATTAGTTCCCCCAAATCACTTTTCCCATCTCAATCACACACACTCTGGCCACTACCCTTCCTCCATCCACCACACCGTTACGCTCTGACCATCGGCTCCTTCATTCCGCCACCATCCCCACGGCTAGTGGTAAGTCATATCCCTTCACTTTCGTTCCTCTAGAATTTTTAATTGAAACTAAGGATGATGATGATGATGATGATGATGATGAGATCTCTAATTATGTAGATCTTCATATGTATATGCTTGGTGGTGGATGGAAATGGCAAGATCTTCAAGGCTTGCTTTGGTGGATCATCATAGAAGTATGCTTACAACAAAATGAAAGTTAGAAGCATTATGATCATATGCAAAATGGAAGTGATTAATGAGTATGTTTCTACATATCTAAATGTCCTAAAACTAGAGAGAAAGTATGTGTAAAAAGGGTGAAAAGGTGTGTTTTTAGTGATGAAAATCGGAGTGAAAAGCTCCTCTATTTATAGAAAAAGCTGAATGGCACCGGCTAAAGGCACCGGCCAACAGTAAGGGCACCGACTTGTAAACCAAAGGCACCAGCCAACAGTAACAAAATCCAAATTTTGATTTGCAAAATCTTGAAAGATCTTATGTAATCTTGGAGAGATTTTTTTCAGATTTAGATGATGTAATGCATGATGTAAAAAATCATTTTCTATTCTATTTTCCTAAAGTAAAAAAGTAACTTGTATATTTAAAGTGTAAGTAAACTTTTGTAAAGTAAAATGTCTAGTTGAGTGCTTGTCAAAATAAAGTTTACTTGTTTAAATAAAATACTTGTAGATGCAAATGTGAAATGACGTTTGATCATAATGCAACATAACAAACATGTACGAACCTGTGTTGTAACATACGAGGATTCGAGACGTCGAGAGTTGTTGATGTATGTTGAGACAAAATATGATGACGAGTAACTTGTACATTTAACGATATGTATTACAAGTCACAATTTTGTCATTATCAAAACAAACGAGAATATGTAGATTAAATACCTTGCACTAACATGGTTAGATATGTATTTATTTAATTTAGGGTTAATGTATGTTTTACCTTTTAGGGTTGGTTGTTCGCTTAATCTTTGTATTTCAATTGTAACTTTGAGGCTTAATTAGAAACTGGGGATAATTTTTGATCTAATTGCAAACAGGCCATTCATATTTTGTGGTTGTGTTTAGTGTGTCATTCTTTTTGTTATTCATAAAGGCATTTATATTTAAAATTAGCATATGTTTTGAGAGTCATCTCATTCTTCCTTTGACATTCTGTTACAGATTATATTAAAGCCTTGAAGCTTGTTGGATCCAAGGTAAAGACACTACTGTAATAATATGTATATTTTGTTTTCTTTATGCTTTAATGTGCTACATAAATGGATACTATGAACTTTGTTTTTGGGGTTTACATGTATTCATGGTTGATTTAGACAATTAAAGTGTTTTTTTGTGTTTGTCTATGTGTGGATTCGTGGCTGTGAAGTGCCCAAAAATGGACTTATCTTTTGTAAATGGTTGATTTGGTCCCATAGTAAATCAATGGAACTTTATCTTTGACTAGTGATTGTGTTTGTTTGAGTGTCACACAAACTTATGATAAGCTTAAATGTCTTTGGTTCTATGCTAGTTACTTGATATTCACGACGAACATATGCTCGTGTGTTGCGATGGGATCTTAACTTACAGTTTAAATAAGAATTAAGATTATTATCCATAGACCATGGTCAGTATACATTTGCAACCATTTTTTATTACTGTATATGATTTAGCTTTAATTATATAAGTTTGTATGTGCTCTTCATGGGCTTCCTTTGAATGGTTGTTATAATCATTTAATAGAGTTGGTTGCTTTTGTTTATGCGTCTACTTGTGGCTGTAAAGAGTTTAAAGCATGGATTTACCTTAAATAAATGGTTGATTGGTTAATTGAAATGCTTGATTTGGTCCTAATGAATATCAAAAGAACTTTTATCTTTGACTACTAGTTGCGTTTGATTGAGTTATTTCCTATAAGCTTGTAGACTTAATGGTGTTATATTAATTACTTGTATCCGAGGTTGTTTGGGATTGCTTATCGATTATTTGTTTGTCTTGATTGATTGGTACTTTAACCTCAACTCTAAGAAAGTATTTGTGTAAATATCAGCGTAGATGGTCTAAAAGGCGATAAATCTTGGCTAACTTGTCTGTCTTTTTTGGAACAGATTCTGTAATGACAAATGGAAAAAGCAACATACATTCATTGGAAAGAGCTTATATTGAGGAAGAGTTGCAGCTTGAGAAGGAAAAGTCACCTAGTATTCTAAGCTTTTGATTTAACATTTGTAATAAGTATGATCTTGCTTAGCATAATGTGATTTTGTGCATTAATATTACATGGTGTTGTAGAGGATGCATATCTTGTGAGGTGAGAAGGACAAGGTACTCAACCTTGAGCTTGCTAAAACCATGAAAAGGTTAGATCGCAGAATCTACATACATATTCACATGATTGTTTTTTACTAAATTCTTTTTCGATCTAAGCAAGCTATTAGAACGCAAACAACGTAAGAGTAAATAAATAATGGCGGATACCTTATACCCCTTGAATTCGCAATTATGTTTGTTTTAGTTTTTGTTGGTGGTTGATGTGGTGTCTTACAGGTACTAATTGTGGTTCGGAGCGTGTACCAGGATGGGCAAAGTCAAGACTTGTCATGTATTCATGATCTGGCGTGATTCTCAACTCTAAAGACGGTTTTGTTCATTCACCAATTACCTATAGAAGCTAGACTAGCTATAAAATATTCCATGGTCTTAGCTAGTGAACATAAAAAGGTATTAGAGTAAATGGTAAATGCATGCTTTGACCTTTTGTTTTTATTTCTTGATGAGGTCATTTTGACCCATTTGCTTATATCTGGGTCAATTCAGGTTCACAGGTTAAACATGAAATAGTTCAAATGGGTCAAAAGGCCAAACGGGCCAAAAGTGTATCTTTGAACGGGTCAATTAGGATTAACGAGTTCGATAGGCCAAAGTGTACGTTTAACAATTCAATTAAGTTATTTGTTGACCAACTAATAAATTTGGACAATAGATATTACTGGTCAATTCGACTTGCGCCGACCCATTTTTATCCACACCAAAGTTACCATTTTGCCTTGTTACTCAACCTACCTGATCTGCACACTGTGCTACCTATAGCTTTTTTTTACTTACCATTGCTGTGATTTTTGAATTGGATGATGTAACTAATGTATGCCGACAATTCTATTATAGGTTATATGTAAACCTGCAGAAACTCTATCAGGCTAAGGTCGAGGCTGATTTTCTTGTAGCTGAGCAACGTGTTAGAGATATCCTGAAAAAGGTCGGCAGAGATCCATATAGAATCTCTAAAGCTGTTATAAAAAGCTTCTATAAGAATGCAAGAAAGCTCACAGTAAGTTCGGTTAACAATATCCACAACTATTTTTTACAATTTTTTATATGACAGAATATGTCATATACCAGTTTTTGAATCTTTGTTATAGATTTATGTAAATGTAATTTGTCTCTTCATTTTATAGGTATGCAGATATAGGCAAAGAGTTCAATTCTCCATTTTTGCCTGAGATGCAAAAATATCTTACTGATGAGGAGTACATATATCCTTATCTCTGTATATGTGTATATATGGTGATCACGTCTGTATTATGGAATTGTTATCGATAGTTTTTTTGTTATTTTTAATGGTAGTGTGGTTGTGAGATTATATATTTTGCTTCGAGCTGTCGATGGACTTGGAGCAAACTACAACACTTTTCCTGGGCAGTTTGACGGGTAACATTTTAATGTCACTATCAATGACATAACTATAACCATCATATATTGTTTCTAACTGTTACAAGCATTGTATAGTGACATGGATAAGGAAATATTCATATTAAAAACTACAGTAGTTGGCCTCCTCAGTGACTTGGGCTGTAATGACTCTACCTTGACCGAAGACCTTATTAACGAGATGTGTCGTTATGATGCTGCTGAGCTCCATGCAGTTGCTGCTTATGTCGGTGGAGTTGCATCACAGGAAATCATTAAGGTTAAAAATTCTTATTTTCGTCTTTCACTTGTATTTACTTCTCATGTCCCAGAACAATTTCCGACATTGTCCAAGATGTTTTGTATTATCGGATGGGAGGATAATAGCGTTATTTTTTGTCTTAATAACTTGTTGACTTGCTGTTATGGTTGGACATCACTTTCACTTTTGAATGCGATCTAACTGTTAATTGTTGTGTTTTCCTGCAGCTTATCACAAAACAGTTTGTGCCTATGACGGGAACTCTCATCTTCAATGGCATTGATCACAAGTCCCAGTTGTTGTCTTTATAATCTTTTAAAAACACCAGGTTAGCGAAACATATACCTCTTTCTATTGTTTATAGTTTATATCTTAGTGTTTCGAGTATAAAAAACACATTTGATGAGTTTGGGACTTCTAACAATGTTTGAACATTTCTCTTAAACTACGTATTAAATCAAATATTTTAATGCTCACGGGGTCAAAAGGAGTAAATTTTTTTAAGGTTAATAAACATATAAGACCGTGGAATATTTTATAGCTAAGACCATGTAATATTTTATAGCTAAGGGCAAAAGGAGTATATTCCACGGTCTTAGCTAGTGAACATTCAACTAGTATGCCTACATTATGGTATTAGATCAATATTTCGATGGAAAGACACCAAATAACTTGACAAAATGACGTAACCCGTCCATTTATCCACTTTTATTGTTTACCTACAATAACCTGTTAGATAAGATAAGGTAGGATATTAAACAAGAATTAATTAGGTTTATCTTGATTAAAGTATGGTTAAGATTCATAATACAAATCAATAAAAGAAATGAAAGTATCCCAATATTTGCTCATTATGGTCGGACTTATGGTTCAACAATGAACCTACTGAAGTTTTCTGAAATTTGAGTAATCATATTGGAATTTCATTTTACACTAGTGTTTAATGATGAGCATGAATTTATATTACTAAATACATTTTAAGGAACGTTTTAAATTTAAAAAGACTAACAATATTCTTCCTCATTTTCATATGTTCTAGGCTATGTTGATATGGAGTGGTTCAAGGCTAAAGTCGTGGATAAAGACTTGCGAGGATATTCCAAATATTTCTATGATTGTACTTGAGATCATTTTATACCAACTAGCAACTACCATTACTTGTACTTTTGTAGTTACTTTCACATTGTACAAATATATTAATGTACAACATTGTATTTACTATAATGAGTTTTATCTAGAATATTAGCATTATTACATCCATTTGAATTGCATATCATACAAACTTGAAGTGTATAGCATTTTAATTGAATGGAAAGAAAATTCTATAAATAGAATAAAAGTGTTGCGATAGATGTTGGAGAGTGTTGCACTTATATGGCAGGATACAACTTGAAGTGTTGTGTTTGTTAAATAAAAGTGTTGTCATTGGTTGGTGCTTAAATATACAAGTGTTGCATTCAACATACAAAGTGTTGCTTTAGAGTAAAAAATTGTTGCGTTTGAGTCTCAAAAGTGTTGCACTTCAATTGTTGCATTTTAATAAATTGAGGCAACACTTTCAAAAAGTGTTGCATTTTCTTTTAAAAGTGTTGCTTTAGACCTAAGGCAACGTTGCCTAACGCAACACTTCAAAAAGTGTTGCATTAACCATAATGTAACACTTTTAAAGCATAATACAACACTTTTAGAGTATTGCCTTAAGTCCAATATGTAGTAGTGGTGGTAGGGTGCTAGGGTGGTGACAATGAAGTGGTGATGGTAGCTAGCAAGGTGGTGAGTCACGGTGGTGCTTGGTTTTGGTTCGAAACTAGGTAAACTAGTTTAGGGTTTTAGGGTTTTCATCTAGGGTTAGGGTTTAGGATTAGGGTTAGGACGAGCTAGGGTTAGGGTTTATGGTTTTAAATGTGTGCTTGATGTGTTTGTAACTTGTGCTCAACAAGTTGTACGAAATGCCTTAGAAAATAAAGGGAAAATGGGCTTATTTGAATTCTTGCATAAACGGGTTGTACCATAAGCTTAAAGGAGTTGTATAATGGTTTTGGAGGGAAAATATATTCGAATTATGCATTGTACACTTGTACACATGCCTTGAAAGCTTGTACATTTATTTTGTATGTAAACATTACATATAATCGAGGTTTTGATATAAACGTTTAACGTATAAATCCGTTTTATAATAAACATTTTAAATGGTACGTTAAATAAATAACGTATGGTAAAAATGAAGTTTAAAACATATTGCTTGACATATTATGACGTTTACTTGATATAAACGTTGATTGAAATTGGCATTGGTAGGTTGCGTGAGCACGTTTACTTTTGTAATGTAAGTTACGTTACATTATGGATGAAATAAAGCAAAAATCTTTCCATGAAAATGGTTGCATCTAATTTAATAAATGAAAATTACACTGAGGAAAATTGCATCTAATTTAATAGATGGATAATTACATAGAAGAAAATTATGGGTTGTTATAGCTAGGTTTAAGTTTTTGTAAAATGGAGTGACCTCCCTTTGGGGGAGACTGTTAGGATCACGAAAAGTGTCGGTCACTTCCATTATATCGTTTGATAGCTCGTGAAGTAATATTTGGAAACTAAATAGGCTAGTAAGGCCCAAGGCCCATGAAAAGCCCATCAAGGGTCAATGGCCGGCCACTAGGAAGCATTTATACCCCTCTCCACACCTTTGAGAGGATTAGTTGTTCACTTTTCTCAATTTCACTAATCTAATATTCTTCTTTTCCTTTCTCTCTCTAGAAGTGTTCATCCCTCCTTTCTCTCTCTAGTTCTTCATTTATTTGATTGTGAGTTTAGATAATCTAGTATTCTTCATGGGGGTTCAACATCGATTTGAGCTCGGTATCTAGTACTAAGCTCTAGCGTAACCAAACGCTTCTAATCATTGCTTCCAATTTCTAGGCCTTTATCCGGGACCTTACTTTCTTCATCTTTACCAAAAAAAAGACCTTACTTTCTTTACATTGAACCTACAAAACGTTAAACAACTAAACTGTTAGCACGAGGCTTAGTAAGTAACTAGATAAAAACATGATTATTACTTCATTCATCATATTAGCAATATGAACACTTATACCATTCTAACACAAAGCACCATCAATCTTCATAACCAAAAGCCATAGCAACATTCATAACTAAAACACATAATCATAATAACCTTAAGCACATAATAATCACAAACATACCTTAATCATGGCATAATCATGAACTAACACTTGTGCGATCTCATAGACAAGTCTCTTATAAAACCTTATTTACTAATCCAAGGCAATAATCCTACAACCTCCTTCATAAACACATAATATGAGGACATCCATATTAATCATAGTTACTTACCTTGATTCCAAGCTAAGTTTCCATAAATCACCATCATCATCCTTACTTGCATCATAGGCCAAAATCATTATAACCATAACTCTTAAAACATAATTAAATAATTATAACAATGGTTTAATAAAACCATAGTTCACTTCTTAACCCCTCTAATTATCATATAATCATATAATGATCATATGATAATTAACCCATAAATTTACTAACTTTTAATTAATATAACTTAACCCATAAATACTATAACCTTTTAATTATCCTTTAAACACCTTTTACCCAATATCCCAAATTAGGGTTCATGAACCCTAACTTCTCAATTCACAATTAAACTTAGGATATGAGATTACTTACTTGTGGGATTATTGTTATGAACTTAACTCTTAAATAGGAACCTTAATCTTCCACTAATTGATCATTACTAGTTCATGGTATTCCTATTTTTGGTTTCTAGTTCCCCCTCCAACAACTAAAAGACACAGACTTGTTGGAAATTGATGGAAATAACTAGGTTATAAGTTAGTGTAGTAATTGTTCATTTGCAATAGCAGTCCTTAACTTCCTATTTGTCTTATAAGTTGTGTCGCACTATACTTTTAGAAATATAACTTATACATATGGTTTGACCTTGTAAGCGATACGCGTATCATATACCAAGGTACACGTAACATGCTAGAATAGAATACTCCATATTATTAAACTCGGAATAGGCTAATATCGAGGCATCGGTTTTAATATCAATACGCCATATTACCTTATAATAATGTATTGGTTCTGGGGACATGATGCTTAAGTCGCTTGGCACGCATTTAGACTATTAACGTATAGTTGTAATCTTATCCTAATGGCCTTTTTGTCAACTTAAAATGCTTTTAAAAACCGGTTTTGGGGGTGTTACCAATCTTACCGACTTTTTAGGATTTCGTACTACGAATTCTTCGTCTCTACTAACAAAACTGACATATTTGACCCTTCATTGCCTGTAGCAGTTTAAATATTTACCATCTAGTTGCATCCAACTATCTGGTTATTGCAAACTCCTAGACATGTATATCCCCACTAATTACCTCCTTAATTGTTCTATTCTCGCTAATTTTACCTTGCACATCTTTTACTGATAAAGTCATTTATGGATAAATTTTACCATGTTCGATTCTAATATTTTAGTAACTTGTTACTGAAATCAGTACGGTTCTATTCATTTATTTTCTAATTTTATAAGTATACATGTCACTGGAAGAATTTGGTTATCTTGATTTTCGATACGCTAACATTAGCTTTTACTTCTTATTATCAGCTCACATTTGACAATCTTTTTAGGTTTCTCTTATAACACTTTGCTGTTCATTACTTTCGTTTATTACTTAAATCTTCATCGAGGACTATAAGTCATTGAGAAAGTCAATACTTAAACTTTATAATATTCAAATTTCAAACAACACTTTACATTTTTACATATACGCGGTGCTGTTAAAAAACTTACGACCACTTACTTCTTTATTCTTTGGTTACCCATGCATAGAAGGCATGAACGAATATATCATTTGAACTTTTTTCTTTCTTCATCTTTATCCTCTGTAACGTCTAAAAACTTAGCTTTCTCATCTTAATATCTCGCTTTTCTAAAAGTACACAAATCTTATTTTGCCTATTTATTTCTTATTAATTTTAGATCCATCTTTACTTCATTAATCCCTTCATTGCTAAGACAAAAGAATAAATAGGCCTTATATATACTTCTTTATTTCTTGAGAAGCGGTCCAGTCAATGCAAAAATGACTATATAAACTAATGGTTCGGTGATTCATAATTTCTTTCTTTAAATAAAGAGTGCTTCCCGCATCCATTTAAAATAATGAGATTATAAACATCTCAATCGATTCCGATAACACCTCACCTACTATTACACACTTTTGAATTATCAACACATTTTTAATTTTAACATATTGTGTTTGAGCTTATTCTTTCATTTGTTTGTCCAAACACGTACATTTTTGTTGTGGACCCTTTTAGCTTGGATCAGCTATTATTCACCATCGCCTATTAAAGGTATTTAACCAAACCTTTGCGTATACCATTATTATTCACTTGTTTACATTAAGTTGGCAAGCTGGATGATACCATTATGTTTCTTAATAATTAGGCGTCTGAAGGATACCGACAATTACAGTATGGATCCAGCAATGGTTTAACATTTCTCAATTTTTTACTCTTTTGTATTTACGGTACTTTGTTACCATAACTACTTATAGAAAGACATGATGGGGGTTGTGTGTGGTTGTGGGTGTTCCGCAGCGCGCTCTGTATCAGGGTCGCGCAGTGCCACGTCATCGCAATGTTCTACGTTGATCGCCCGTAGTTTACGGCAAAAACATCCGTACTAGGCGGTTGTCATGGTTGTTCAGAGGACGTGAGAGTATTCGTTGTTAACCCCCAAATATTATTGACATTATGTGTATATAATAGTATCGTGTACACGTTTACTTCAAAGCGGTTTGTGAAATTTTACGATAAGCAACATTGTGTCTAAAGTCATGTTTATATATTTTCAGTTATATGCGTTATCTCGCTAAACATTAAATGCTTACGTTGCTTCATTACATGTTTTGTTGTAGGAGACACAAGCGATGACAAGTTTAAGTGTAGGCATGTGTCGGGTGGTTATTGGTGGTGCTAGAAAGATAGAGCATTTTTCTAACCCTCTCTTGATACAACTTAACGTCTTAAGAATATTATTTAAAAAGTAAATAAATAAAAGGGAAAATTCTAAAAAAGGGTCCAAAGTGTTAAGTGCAAATGTCATCCTACCTAAACAAAAAGTTTTTCCCAAAATAACCCAGGACAACCGGGGCAACTGGGCAACCTGAAAAGAATTTGACACGTGTCATTTAATATTAAGGTACACAATTTTGGGGAAAGTTATATGTTAGTTCTGAAACGACTTATTCTGTACTTCTGGACAATCTAATGGAATGTTCAATTTCTTTTTTAAGTTGCCAGTCCGTGCCGGGCTATTTTAAGAAACCAATTGTGTTTCGGGTATAGTGGCATTACCACTTGGACCCTTTAAGAATTTTCCCGAAATAAAAATGGGTGTTTCGGGTATCTGTCCTTTTTTCTTTATCTATGGCGGTTTTAATTAAAAATGTCATCACTAATCACAATTCGATCCAATACAAATGTAAACCAAATTCAAAAACCGAAGAACCATATCAAATAAAACACAAACAGCCAACAGATCATTTCAACCCAAAACCAAAATCATCAAACTAAATTCACAAATTTGAATACTAAAGGACAATCTTATTCATACCAAACCACAATTCGAGTTCTACACTCAAAATTTTCTATTTTCAGTTTTCATTGTAGTTTACGGATCATGTTAGGGAAACACGAAGTGAGATATGACGATTGTTGATGCTTTAGTAGCTAGAGGGTCTGTGCTATGGTGAATTTAGTGATGCAAATACGATGGTGGTGTAATTGGATCGACAATTGTTGAGAAAAATAAAGTGGATATAATGATGTGAAAGTTTCGTTATTGACAAATAAAATATGTTTTATGTTTTAACAGGGGTTTGATGGGTTGGACGTGTTTGTGTATGGTGATGAGTCTTGATGGAAGTGAGGTAGAAATTTGGTATATTACGGAAATTGGTTTTTTAAAACAGATTATGCATTTGCAAAACTGAGTATTTTTAAAAAATCAAAAATTTTAAAGGCAGTTCTCAACTTCTTGCTTTCTTCAAAACTGTATTTTTCTTCGAATCGTAATTCCAGTTTGCCGAACACTGTCTGCAATTATTTCCGTTTTTCAAACCCAATAAATGCATAATCTACAATACTCTGTTTGTTTATTAGTTTGTGTAATTGTTTCGTTGTGTGTGTGATTCTAGTTTGTTAAATATGACTTTGATTAGACAAATTAGGTGAGAAAATAAAGTATAGTGCTCTGCTTATTTAAGAGACATAAAAGACTAGACCTATTTTTTAAAAACAAGCCCAGTATAGAGCCTGAGCTAGTAGCTTATATAAAGTAGGAGCTCGAGCATTATACAAAAACGAGCTCGAAATATACAACAAGGGGGAGACCGAGCTTTTTAAAATTTTGAAGAATTGGAATTTGCAAATCATGTTATTATAGGAATTTACTATTGATACTTGATTAGTTTAATTTTTATATGTTGATTGTTGTCGAATAAATATGTTTGAAATGAGTTTGGTTATCGAAACTGGTTTTATACAAATATTCAGCTTTCAGCGCGAGCTTAGCCCAAAGTTTTCTAGCTAGAGCTTAGCTCGACCTGTTTGTAACCCTGCCAAGTACCGAGCACCGCTACCCACTTTCACCTTCATTATTCCCACCCATGCCTCTAATAATCTCATCTTAACAAGGGAACTTTGGAGATTCTGTTTTAAATTCTCTACATAGCTTTCATAATATCAGAATCTTGTGAGATACACAAAGTCGAAAGTCAAAGATCTGTTTTCGGTTATTGTTCAAGATGTTAAAAATAGAGTTAAATCATATTTATATTTGAATATGTATTTTTTTACTTGATTATTTGCACAATATGGACAATGTTGATGATATTATATATTTGCAGGAAGGGTTCCTTTTGCTTTTCTTGAAGACATTCATCAGAGATTCGTGAAGACTTATGGCCGGGCAATATTATCAGCCCAAGCTTATGGCATGAATGATGAATTTTCAAGGGTTCTTAGCCAACAAATGGAGTATTACTCCAATGATCAGAATGCAGACAGGATAAACCGTTTAAAAGGTGAAATGAGCCAGGTCAGCAAAACATCCACCTTGTATAAGATCAAAATATCAACTTGTTTAGCAGTATGCATGATGTTAATTGGTTATAAACTTTATGAACAGGTGCGGACTGTCATGTTAGAGAACATTGATAAAGTACTAGAAAGAGGTGATCGCTTGGAGATACTTGTTCATAAAACTGCAACTATGCAGAATAATACTTTGCGTTTCAAGAAGCAATCTCGTCGATATAGGAATGCAGTTTGGCGGCGAAATGTTAAGCTCATGTAATATTCTAAGAAATTCTTTTACTTTAAGGATTTCAAATTCTAAATCTATTTACCACTGCGTGAAAAAATTATTTTAATGAAGTGAATATTTTGATTCATGTGCCATATAGAAGTTGTTTATTCGGATACCATATGTCAAATTTTCCCATCTTCGATAACTTGATTCCAGTTTTCGGCCGCTGAGATATTACGTGATTTGACAAATTTGCCCTTGTAATATTGATATTGTGAGCTAACGTTTTGCTAATTGGAAACATATGCTAACTTAATTATTGATTCCAAATGCAGGTTTGCTCTGATATTTCTTCTCTTGGTGCTAGTGTATGTTCTGGTCGCATTTGCTTGCCATGGCCTTACACTTCCTACCTGTCTAAGGTAATCAATTGACTGATCTTGCAGGGGAAAAAATATGAATCAAAGATCAGTTTCAGTTCCATCTACATGAGTTTCATTATTTAAATCCACCCAATCCACTCAAGAACTTGTTTCAATTTTTTTGGCACCCTCGGTTTCTCACCCTCTGAGAATTTTCTTGCATATTTGTGTCATTATTTCTTACAGAAATTCTATTAAGTTGTTGAGCTGGGTTGATAACTTTATCTTCGATAATTGAACATATATGTGAGAAAATACTTGTCCGATATTATAAAATTGGTTTTCATATGTTTTGGACCCTTGATTAATGTTGGGCGTGTTTGGCATTTGAGTTACTTGACGTGTAGCAAGAACTAGAAGTGTGCAAACTGTAGCAAGAACTGTGGGTTCCTTTGGTCAAGGTGCTCTTTAATTAACGCCACCCGTACCTAGCTATGGGACCTGTGGATTTGACATCATTGTGATTGTGTTTTGGACCGTGTGACAGAAGGGGTTTAGGTGTCAGACCAGCAAAAATGGCCTTGCCTCAAAAGGCCCCATCCGACCCAAAGGGTCCTGTAGTATGTCCAAGACCGAAAAAAGCATGTGATATATACTTCGCTTTTAGGGTATATGATACATCATACATTTGGCCTTTGACCTCTAAATGTCAAATTAGCACATTTTATCCTTAAAGTTGGCTTAAAGTGTTAGGAATATAGGCAGATTTGGCTCACTAGCCTTTCACGATACAAAACATATTAAAATCAATGGTTTCATGACTTTAAAACTCAGAATCAGTGTTGTTGATTTGCTTTTCGGATTATGATCTGCTTGACCCTTTAAAGTCAAAAGTACCCTTTTAAGAACCATCCATAAATTATTTGCCTTCTTTCACAAACTATCTGCGTCTTACTTGACAAAGATTGAATAAATCATTGGTTCGTTTGGACGTACAATCCTTCTGCATCTTTTAACAAGTTTCATCTTCTATGATATTATAACAGATGTATTTATATTTATGGTGGTCCGTTTTTCCTTTTTAAAATGGAATCGATTCAATTCTATGATCAAAATAGGGTGAAAAAGCTCTCGTCATACTGCAACATTTAACAACTGTTGATGCTAACCATAAGTAAAATGGACTTATAGATAACACATATTTGCTAATGTAACAAGTTTCTTGCTCCATATTTCTTTTCTGTTTGGTTTTACTACCGAAATTTATAAGACGTGATGAAGATAGTTTGGAAATACAAAATGAATGGTGGAGATCGATTTGCTTGATGAGTAGTCAGAAATAGTATCAAAAATGGTTTAAGGAAGCAAGAAAATTCTAAGGGAACCATGGTCAAATATTATTTGGATTTGACATTTTGCAACTAACATTTTCTGTTAGCCTTTTAGGCTTTTATTAAATATGTGATGCATCTCGAAATTAAAAAATTTAAATTTATTTACTGCTATAGCTAGTTAAAACAAGAAAACCAAAAAAAAAAAAACATTGATGCAAGGCTAATTGATAAGATGAAAAAAATGGTAAGTAAAGTTTATAGGATCAATAGGCATTTACAAATTCTATGATAAAAGAGTGAAATAAACAAAGCTATGATAAAAAAAACCCGTTAAAGAAAACTGACACTACAAGAATCGAGGCTTTTAGCCACGACCTAAAGTCGTGGCTAAAAGTAAGAAACGCGTGGCAA
Organism: Tanacetum coccineum; assembly: GCA_026074375.1. Lineage (NCBI taxonomy): Eukaryota > Viridiplantae > Streptophyta > Magnoliopsida > Asterales > Asteraceae > Tanacetum > Tanacetum coccineum. The sequence goes on along the minus strand of BQNB010015082.1, from coordinate 37,723 downwards.
TAGATTTATTGCTACGAGAAAGCGTGGGTATTGGGTCGTGGGTATACCCTCGTGCCTAAAAACATTTTGTCACAACCTGTCTGACAAAATAGTCACGACCACTTTAGCCACGATGGTCAACGACCTTTTAGCCACGACAGTTATGCCAAAAAAAAAGAAAAAAATCCTAAAAATGTCACGGATTAAATTAATAATAAACTTATAGGCATGACTTCGTGTGGCTAAAAAACTAAAACAATTTAATTGTTACAATCTTAGCCACGACTTTATCGTGGCTAAAGATTTTAATATAAAATAATATTAAATCTTTAGTCACGACTTATCGTGACTAAAAGTGTACTAATTAAAATATAACTAAACTTATAGTCACGACTTATCGTGACTAAAGATTTACTTATATTTTATTGTGTACACTTTTAGCCACGATAAGTCGTGACTAAAAGTGTCTAACTGTTTCTGCAATACAGCTGCTATTTTTGCAGCTCACCTGCAGTTTTCTGGATTTTCCCAGGTGTTTTTCCCGCACAGTAGCATACAAACCATCACAAATATTAACAACATAATTCATATTAGCATAAATATCGTCAACAAATCCTACATCATTTCACCATACACATACCAAAACGCTACTATACTTGTAGCCTAAATCGTTTTACCAAAACACTACAATACTTGTAGCCTAAATCGTTTTACCAAGATACAACACCTAGCTACTCAACAGAATCGTCTCCATCATTAATTTCTTCATGTTCATCTAGAGCCTTCATTTCTTTATCATCACTTTCTTCGTATTCTTCATCCTCTTTTCCAACCACGGGGTTTTTATCCAAAACTTTTTTCATTACTTCTTTTTTGGGCACATTCTCCCCGCTCTCTTGGCTGCTCTTCGATGCGTCTTGAAGTTCTTTCTGTGTAGTTGCAAAAAAAATATTATTATACAAAAGAATATACGCATGTGAATGCTAAAGATAACTTTCATTTACAAGATCTACTGTTATATACTTATATTCATATGATTAAATTTGCGACTTCTAATCTTCTATAATGGAACTTGCTAGTGTTATATATTGCTACTCTTATATATTGCCACTTATAGAATGAAACTTGCTAATTATATAATGAAATTTACCAATCTGGTGCAAAAATTAAAGCTAGTTATCCTAGTTCTAATTGTTAGTTTATGGACGTAAAAATAATAGTTGTGTGTTAGGATCGAACTCAAGATCACGGGATTGCACTCACTACAAGTTAACGATTAATAAATATTTATTTATTGATTTTACACGTAAATAGTTAACGATCGTTAAGTGTTTAATGGTAACGGCTAACGACTAAAAAAGAAGGACTA
>BQNB010015082.1:0-31951 GCA_026074375.1 Tanacetum coccineum | reverse complement strand
GATCTCAAGAACTCAAAGTCAAAAAGATAAAGGCTCAAGATCAAGATCACAAAGCATGAATGAACCAAGCCGTTACAAACAAGACAAGACCATAACAAGGCAAAGCATTAACGTCAAACGTCATATCTTCAATGTCATCGATGATATAGAGAAGTTTGAAGAAAGAGACCTTAACATTGGGGGAGATTGTTAGCCTTAATTATATTAAGTCAAACAAGAATGTTATCGGTCTTAGAAAGTAAAACTAGGTCTTGTATTGAAATAGGCTAGTCGGGTTCAACGGGCTTGGATTGTAATCTAATATTGTCCGTGTTTCGGGCTCAAAGCCCAAGTTAAACCAAGTCCGGCCCATTTTAGAAATCCCAAGTGCCTTGGGTATAAATATCCCTTCACCACACTTGGTGAAGGGTGTTGGTTACATTTTCCCATCACTTGTAACTTCCCATTTTTCTCTAATCTAACTTTCTTTCTTGTTTCTCTCTCTACTTTCTCTCTCTAAGATTCCATCTTATTTTCTAGCATCTTGGTATAGATTATAGTTATGTAATGGATTTAATCCACTATACAACTATAATCTATACCAAGATGCTAGAAAATAAGATGGAATCTTAGAGAGATAAACAAGAAAGAAAGTTAGATTAGAGAAAAATATGAAGTTACAAGTGATGGGAAAATGTAACCAACACCCTTCACCAAGTGTGGTGAAGGGATATTTATACCCAAGGCACTTGGGCTTTCTAAAATGGGTCGGGCTTGGTTTAACTTGGGCTTTGAGCCCGAAACACGGATAATATTAGATTACAATCCAAGCCCGTTGAACCCGACTAGCCTATTTCAATACAAGACCTAGTTTTACTTTCTAACACCGATAACATTCTTGTTTGACTTAATATAATTAAGGCTAACACATACTATTGGGATGACTATGCAACAAGTTCAAGTCAATACCAAGTTTCTGAATGCTCTTCCATCAGAATGGAGTAAGTTTGTCACTGGTGTGAAGTTAGCTAAGAGTTTATATACCACCAACTATGATCAGTTATATGCATACCTTAGTCAACATGAACGACATGCTAATGAAGTTTGTATGAGTCGTGAAAGATATCCGGATTCTCTTGCTTTCGTAGCCAACTCTCCAACTCTATACAATCCATCTTGGTCACCATAACATTCAGGTTATTCAATGTATCCACATCCTTAAAAATTCAAACCAGTTTATGCAGCACCCATTCATCATCAACACCATCATACTCCAGTTAATCCACAACTACATCTAATTTCCCTTCCACCATTCATATCTCCTTCAATGACACAGCAATCTCAAGCTGAATTTCCCTAATTAGACTCCGGTCTCGCTATTCCTATGTTTCAGCAAGGAGAAGAACCGATTGAATGCATCAACAAAGCAATGACATTTCTATTTGTTGTAGCATCAAGGTTTCCGCCATCAAACAATCAACCCAGAACATCGTCTAATCCTAGAAATCAAGTAACCATTCAAGATGGTAGAGTTACCGTTCAACATGTTCAAAGAAGACAAAATTAGAGTTATGCTGATACAAGAAATAGAGGAATTGCTACTACTTCAAAGGGAAATGTTGCATGGTTTAAGGAGAAATTGATGTTAGCTGAAGCTCAGGAAGCGGGTCAGATATTGGATGAAGTGCAACTTGCATTTTTAGCAGACCCTGGTATATCGAAAGCTTCAGCTGCTCAGCAGACAATCCCTTAGAATTCAGCTTTCCAGATAGATGACTTGGATGCACATGACTCGGATTGTGATGACTTATACTTGGCTAAAGCGGTTCTGATGACAAATCTGTCAAGCTATGATCCTAAAGTTCTCTCTAAGGTACCATATTCTGATTCTTATTTGAATGATATGATTAATTAGGATGCGCAAGAGATTCAGTATTCTGAACAAACACATATTGATGATTTTGAAGACAATAAGATACATAGTGGTAGTAATATCATTTCGTACTCTCAATATTTGCAAGAGTCACAAGATGCGGTTATTCAGGATACTAATCCTTCTACACCTAATGATTTATTGGTGCTATCTTTGGTTTGGTAACAACAGTTCCACAGAACGTTCATACGAATTCAAAATTTTACATTGGATTATGACAGTCAAATGACAGACACGTACTTTGTTGAATACACTGGAATCGAGGTTCAACACTTCAGAGATACACTACTCCAACACCTGGGTAATGTTAAGAAGTCCATCTGCTGGAAAGAACACGGACCATCAAAGAAATTAATGAAAGAAGGGTGAATAAAAGACAGATGCAGACGCAAGAGAGTAAGATTGATACGGGTAAAGCATTGGATGCTGATTTGGTTGACACAGAAAGCATTAGGACAGACTCAACAGTGCAAGATGATAGCAGCAGGTCAGGGAATGATACAGATGCTGATGATGCAGATATCAGACCCATTTATGACGAAAGCCAAGCTAGGTAAATTACTGCTGAATGCAATATCTTTCCTATATTGACACAGCATCCTGAGCAACCTAAATCATTATTGAAGGTAGGGTTGACCAGTATCCTGAAACATGTCAAGTTAAAAGTCCTATGCTTGATTCATCACCTGATAACCAGACAACTGAATACTCAAAACAATCACTCGAGTCTGAAAATATTTTGCTCAAAGAGACAGTTGCCCAATTTCAAAAAGATTTTTTAAGAATGGAAGCACATTGCATTGCTCTCGAACTTAAATATCAAAATCAATCTTTAAAATCAGGGCAACATGGTCAAATTTTGAATGAAACAAGTAATAAAGCCAAGATTGAAAAGGAAAATTGATGTACTTGAAACAATGAACCATCGAATTAAGAACATAGTGGGCTACAATACGTAAGGAAAATGAGACTTTGAAACAGCATATACGAAGATATTTGAATGATTCTATTAAAATCACGAGATCTAAGACTACAGAACAGACAACATCTTTGCTTGCTAATAATGCTGAATTTAAAATCTCATATTCTGGAAAAGGTTTTGCAATTGCTGGCTTTAAAAAATGACAATTAAGGAAGTTTAAAAGGAAAAGTGTAATATAAAGTTTGATAAAACATCATTCTTTGGAAACAGTGTTACCATCATGATGAAACCAATCAGTTTGTTAGACAACCGAATGCGTTTAAATCTGCAAGGGCTCAAATGTCAAAACAACGGTTTGCCTCCCAAGTTTGATATTAACAAGAATTTGCAAAACCATTCACCTCAACATTATTTTGGCCTAAGAAAATAAATCCACCTTTCAAAACTGATCACATGATGATCTAGCTCATCTAGAATAGTTCGAAGAACAATGCCAAGATTTTAGTTAAATACATGGTTTCATAATCACTATCTAATGCCGCAAAGAAAAGATACAAGAACGAGATAGAAACTCAACAACAGTGTGCATACTTCTGCGATGGAATTCAAACTCACTACTGATGATATGAAAACCAAACCCTAGAGGCAACAATCAAACATCAATGAGTTAGCCTGATCCTAGAGTAGTTCCGCTACAATAACTGGCTGTGCCCAAAGCAGATCACTCTAGAGTTCTAGTTCTTTTTTCAATTCTAAAAACTTTGTTGTTCTATTACATGTACAATAATGTGTCTTTAATGCAAATCATGATGCTTGTATAACAAAACTAAAACTCCTGAAGGAAGATAAATTCACGTGCTAAAGATACAATCCAATAAGACACACAAACCACAAACATTACCAAAACGCGTAATCAAAAGAGTCTACTCAGAAACCTAGTAACAGATCTTTACAGGAACATAGTTTTCACCTAATAAAGACTTCGTTGTGTCGATAAAAATCTCCTAGAAAAAAAAAAAAATAAAAAAAAATTCTGATTCTTTAGTGGAAACCCACCGGGTAGCAATTTTCAAATCTGTTGGTCTAAACAGGTGGATTCTACAGAAGTTATTCGACTCTTGCAAAGCAAAGTTGACAGGAAACCTCACATGGTTTCAAATGTAGATATCCACATATTCATGGAATGCAAACAAACTATGATGTAAGTGGCAAGGTACAATCAAATCTATGTTCAGAAGAGATAAAGTCTTGATTTTAAGTGCAGGTACCTTAATGTACTGTCTCAAGGAAAATCTCAGATTATGGGTTGCTGAAAAGGATGATATCTCAGAAACCATTGTCAAAGTGGATTCACAGATGATGATACAGAAAAATGGACGTCTATTTTCACAAACAGTTCAGGCCTCAAACCTCAATGTCAAATGACGTTTGATTACAACAGATCAAGCCTCGAACCTCAATGTCAAACGACGTTTGAACAAAACGGTTCAAGCCTCGCACCACAATGTCAACAGAAGTTCTCAAGTGCACTGAGACAGAACAACGACCAAATGAGGCTGGGTGTCTATTCAGAATCCTTTGTCGACGAATTATTTCAATGTGAGAAAATCAAGTTTTGTTTTAAAGACTTCCGCTGTCACTACTATTTAATACTGATGCATTCAAAAAAACGTCAACAACAACCTGATTCAACTTCATCCACTTCAACTCTAGCCACAACTGTCACTGCTAATAGAAACTTCAATTTTGTAAATATTTTTATTCTCTCTTTATTTTTTTTATTTATACAAATTTTGAAAAAGAAAATAGAAAAATATAAAACCTAGAAAAACAAAATATAAAATCAGAAAAATTTCAAAAATACCAAAAAGAATCTTCTCGACATGTCTCTTGGAATCGATAATATTTACGTACCTAGAAATGTTGATTAACATCGACACGGGCGTGTAAATGAAGTTCGAACAGGAGTTTTAATGCCTTTCAAAACATGTCATTTCTAAATTTTTTCTAGATGACTTATGTACATTTCGTGCATAACTCGGCCCATAATGAATAGGGAAGTGTATAACCTATCAGTGCGTTTACTCTAAAATAGAAGAGAATCTTCTAATCGATGTTTTTAAAATTGTTAACACAATTTTTTCAAAAAGACCTTTCAATGGTCAAATTGCTCTACAATTTAATTTATGGTAATTTTTTCCATAAAAAAGTGGAATTGTTGTTAAAAATTCTGTGTCAACACTCCCTTCCCACGAATAATTTTCACAAGAATTGTAGTACGTAGAATGACATTTTATGTAAGTAATTTCTGAGGGGGAGCTTTTTAAAACAAAGCCTTTTTAATGAGTTGGATACATCTCATAAATGTCAATTTTATGTATCCAAACACATTCTGTGAAATTAAAATGTGGAAACTTATAATGTCAATTATTAATATACACTGTTCACTAAGGCATCTCACTCCGTCTTTAACATATTTGTGGGGTCATATCAATTTTTTCATCCAATGACAAGTTTAATAATATTTGGTCTATCCCACATATACTGTTGAAGGGGAGCTATCGAAATATGAATTCATGCTATATCGTGGTATAATTTTTCTCCCCATGGAATTTTTCATGTCAAATTTTAATCAATTGGTATTTCAAATACTAAGTGTTTTATTATTTAAAATAAGGGGAGAAAATGTGATTAAAATATGTTATAGACGAATGTGATCTTTAAGACTCTAATTTGCAAACTCTTTCCCTTCATGTGCCTAAACAATTCAATCTCGGAGCACATGTGTAGGGGGAGTATTTGAAAATAACAATGTCAGAAAATGGTTTTATGGTTCGATCTTTATACCCAACAACCTATTAATTTCACGACGATTCTGAAGTCATAAGGTGGTTAGGTTAGGTATAAGTCCTATGATCCAACCAGAACCGGAGGGATCTACCCAAGGACACTCCATAGTTAGAAATAGCAGTCCTTAGGTATGATTGGAGATAAATGTGTATAAGGGAAGAATGCCGACTAAGATTGAGCTAACACTGGAACAATCACAACAAGGTGTTAGTAATGACGTCTTGGTAAGCATTGAAGGGGTTGAAGAATGAAAAAGAAATGTATGGATAAAGGGTAAAAAAAGAATCCCTCCTTACACCTAGGCAGAAACCGGATCAATACATAATACTATCAAAAACACAAAAATGGGGAATGGAAATTGTTGATATTGGAAGACGAACATCATGGACCCAGTGATGCAATGCACAACCCTTCCCAGCCATTCGGGTTTCTCTCAAAAGAAACTTGTCTCATTTGTCACGTAGATACACACGTTGTCTATTGACATCTCACTCGAGATTGTTGATATTGATATGTGGCAGTCTGCTCCAGCCATCCGATAACTAAAACAAAAGTGCCACAAAACGAAGTCTAGAGCCAAGATAAGATCAAAGGTAAATATAAATCTCATTAGGACACAATGTCAAAATACACTTGTTGAACACCATAAAGTTCACAAGTTGTAACAAAGAGTCCTACGCATTATCCTTGAGATCTTGCCAGAACATCCGAGTGATACTTAAGTATTCACAGTGAAGATGGAAATCCTGCTTGAGCCAACATCAAACAAGCTCTTGGTAGGTGACTTGCAAGATTCTATATGAATCAAGCTTGTGATAACTGGATATCAATTTTGGTCCAGTAAATGAATTGACGACTAAATCAGAAAGATAGTAACTATCTGATTCACTCTTACCGTGTTGTCTGCTTTGAGACGTTCCGGTAATGAGAACTAGCAAGCATGGTGAATCTAATACATCTGTGTTAGAAGATCCTACGCTTTGAGCTGGAAACCCTGTCAAGGAGATTCTTTGAATCTACCTGATCACAGGTATAGTATTTATACTATAAAACGGGAAACCGGAGGTTAAAGCAACCGAAGTCAAGATGAATGACAAAGCCATATTCATCTTTTATTGCTAACTGTCTTATTTCAGGTTTAGACGACGGTGTTGCAGCCTTATTCCAGCGAAGTCGGATTCATAAACCACATGCTCATACTCAAGCTTTCAAAGTCAATCATTCAACGTCAAGATAGTTGATTCTAATCTTCCCCACCATCAAAGAGCCTCAAAGTCAAATAAAGAATCATCAATTGGGGAGATTGTTAGACTTATAATCACATATGTCAAACAAGAATGTAACAAGTATGAGCATGTTGGTCAAGAGCACAAGTTGATCAAGGAAGTCAAATCAAGATGATTCATGTCAAGGAGATGATGCAAGATAACGATCTCAAGAACTCAAAGTCAAAACATAAAGGCTCAAAAACAAGATCACAAAGCATGAATGAACAAAGCCGTTACAAACAAGACAAGACCAAAACAAGGCAAAGCATAAACGTCAAAAGTCATATCTTCAACGTCATCGGTGGTACGGAGGAGTTTGAAGAAAGAGACCTCAACATTGGGGGAGATTGTTAGCCTTAATTATATTAAGTCAAACAAGAATGTTATCGGTCTTACAAAGTCAAACTAGGTCTTGTATTGTAATAGGCTAGTCGGGTTCAACGGGCTTGGTTTGTAATCTAATATTGTCCGTGTTGCGGGCTCAAAGCCCAAGATACAAAGCCTGGCCCCGTTGAGAAAGCCCAAGTGCCTAGCTAGAGGCAGGGTATAAATATCCCTTCACCACATTGGTGAAGGGCTTTGTTGGTTTAACATTTCAATTCACTTGTAACTTTCCCATTCTACTCTCTAATCTAGTTTCTCTCTTACTTTCTCTACTCTAAGATTTATTACTTTCTTGGGATTTGTATTAGAACATAGTTGTGTAATCTTACGTAATATTGACAAAACTCGAGGATTAAATACACTATGGGATTACAGATCTGAATTCCTAAAAAATAAAGAAGAAGTTCAAGCTCCCCCATCATAGACATATAAAAATTGTTGTGCATTAGTTTTTCCAAATCGGTTTGAAAGTTTTGGGTTCGATAACTTAAAAAAATTTATGTCATCAACGTAAATTTGCCACAAGCTATTATGTTTTACCCTTTTTTAGTAATGAACAGAGTTGGATCAATAGAACCTTTAGAGAATCCTTTGGATACCAGGAAGTTGAAGAGTTCATCATACCACCTCTTGGTGTGCTTGTTTAGACAATTTATAAATGATTCTTTAAGCGGTAAACTTTGTCAGGTGATTATTGGGTCAACAAATCCATCTGGTTGGTTTACGGACACTTCTTTCCTTTAGAGGTCTGTAAAGAAAGGTGGTTTTAACATCATTTGGTACACTGTAAATGATTTGTAGTGCAAACATACGCAATGAACATCGTACAAGATGTCCAACGAGGCAACTGTGCGATGATCTTCTGAAATCAATTCCTTCCTTTTTGTGCTTATACCTTAGCCACAAGACGAGATAGGTTACGATGACAGTATTTTCTAAATCACGTTTGTTTTTCCAGAGCGCTTTAAGTTAATGGAAATTTTGCAGAGTAGTCTGTGACTAATTCCCATACATATAATCGATCAAACTGATGGAGTTCTTCATGCATTGATTCATCCATGCATGAATCATCCATGGCATCTTTGATGTTTACTTTGGTTCGTTCGACTCACGGTGAGTGCGAACATACACATTCGCCATCTGTTTCTAGTGACGTCTTGTTTATACTGATTGAGACAGGATTTCCATGACTTGTTTAATGATGATCTTGTACTAACGTTGTGCGAAGGATGGTGTTGATAGAAAGTATGCATGTTTGAGTAATCAACATGACAAGTCGGATGTCTCCCCTTGTTCTTGGACGGTGTAATGAAGTTGTTGATTAAATCATGTACGTCAAATTGTGCATTTTCTGTATTAGGTTTCTCGCCTTGAGCTAATGTTCTAGGTGCACTAGTGAAAGTTGATACTTGAGTTAGAGTTTGTTGGGTTGAATGAATGTTCAATGGAGGTGGATCTGTAACTTCGGTTGTTGTAGGAAGTGTGAGTTATGTTATGTTGTTTGACGTTTATCGGGAATTATAAGCAGCTCTGTACAGCGGAAGAAACGACTTTGAACACAGCACAGCAAGAGGATTTTCCATTGGAGTAATTCACTGACAACATTCGGGACTATAGTAGCAATTCTCCAGCTCATTTGAATGTTGTTTATGTGTCAGCAAACCTTTGAGGAAATTTTCTTGACTTTGTCGGACCGGGACTCTTAAATGTCTGTTACAAGTTCCGTTGTTCGAACATTTAGTGGAGGTATATTACTTTGATCACTGGGTGGTGTCATGGAATTCTGACGTGATATGACACAATTATGGTTATAGTTGAATAGTAAAGAATGGACATTCACTTGATGATTTGTATCATGACCAACGATTTTGACCAAGCTCATTCATCCATCTTGTAAAACGTGAGTAATATGTTTCGTGATTCTCTCCATTCCCGTGGATGTGTAATTTTCCCCAATCTCCCACATATTAATTGTTTCAAGATCTTTATTCTATTGATTGATTCACCTTGCTTACAACCTTTCAATAGGCTTTTCACATTCTCATGCATTCGGACAAGCATCAACTGGGAGTAGATATCGTTTCTCGCTATCCCTGTGAGAATGATCTTCCACACACCACCCGAACTGGCTTAGCTTTCTGCTTCAGTTGATCTCGTTCCATTGTCTTGTGAAACATTCTTATTGTCTCCTTATAATGCTATTGTAGTTGTTTCAGAAGACTTACCCTTAGACATTTACTGAATACTGTTTTTTCGTACAGCCCTTTGATACGTGTAATGGTGTGATTTTTGGAGCATAGTGGATGAGTGTCACTGTTACGTTGGTCGTACAAATGTGTCTCTTTGAGTTTGGTTGCCGCCGAAACGTTAATTAGCCTCTATGTGCCATACAATTGGATGGCAATTACGATCTTGTAGCCCGCGCTCTTACTCCTTGATAAGCATACGGCTTAAGCGTCAATTTGTGATTGAATGTTGCATAAGTTGTTGGGTAGTTTTTGAATTTGACATTATTTTGATGTATAAGCTTTGTGATTGAAAATATCGGGATGTCTCTTTAGTGTATGTATGTACAGTTGTTTGTATTGTGTTTATAATGGAATTAACTGTTCACGGATTTACTATCTTTGATTAAAACCGAGAAAAGAATCGTATCTTTTGCATGATTTTACAAATCAAAAAGAAACCGTGAATTGACTATAATTATATTGAAATTTGCAAGTATTGATTAAGTTAATTGTTGGTTTGATTGGTTGTGTGTTGTGTGTAGTTGGAGGATAATTTTGTCCTTTTTAGTCCACGAATATTAAAGTCCATAAATTTTCCTTGTAAATTAGTCTTCTTGAAGTTGTGTTTGTCCTTGTTGTTATGTTTTGATTAAACGGTAGATTAATAGATTCCCAAATAAGGTCCAAATACCATCTCTGACTGCATGCGGACAAAAACGCAAGGAGCAAAATCTCAACTTGTGAGATAAAAACTCAAGAGCAAACGGCATTAGCCTACAACATTCGGAAAGCCTCATAAAAAAAAACATACAACCTCCCCCCACACACCACACACACACAAATCACCCAACACTCCCCCCCCAACCAACCCCCCACCCCGCGCCCCGCCTCACACAAGAGGCCACAAACCACGCATGCCTCCTACTAAAATGACTGCATACTGAATTACTTATATTAAACACGCAACTAGTATTGATCCAAAAACACTCAACGAGTCTAGATCATTATAACGCATACTAGTATCTGTCAATAAACGCACAACCGAGGTAATGAATCAATAACGCAACGAGTCACCTGATCAAAAGAACGCAAGCGTTGCAGTTATGATGTCAAATAAACAACAACGAATGTTCTAATCAAAACGCAATATTCTAGGTATGTTCAAAACGCAACTAGAGTTTGATGATGTCTAAAAACGCAACGTCGAACAAAACCCCCTACAGAGTGTAGGCCAAAATATGCGCGTAGCATTAGAGATAATATAGAGATCTTCAAATTTTCTTTTGTAAGATATACGAAATTGTATGTTAAAAACTCAACCTTACGTAATTGATGCTAAGAATTTGATCTAAGCCAATAGTAAAAGTCTTATACACTTTTACACTGATGACAAAGACAAAGTTGATTTTTTCCTGCTTTTTTCGAAAACCAAAAAAAATATAACCAACTAACCCACGGAATTTCACACAAAAACAAAACAACTTACACACCCTTGGCGAGTGCATATCTACATGTTATCCAACGATATAATCACATACACAACTTATATAAGGAGAACCTCAATTAGAGCAAAGAAATAAGAAGAAATCTTAGAGAGAGAAAGTAGAGAGAGAAATAAGAAAGGAAGATTAGCTTAGAGAGAGTTTTGGAGGATTACAAGTGAAATGAAATGTAACCAACACCCTTCACCAAGTGTGGTGAAGGGATATTTATACCCTTTTGCCTTAGGTGAGGCGTATGGGCTTCTAAATGGGCCAGGCTTGGCTTCTCGTGGTTTGCCCGAATCATAGACAATATTAAGTGTATATGTCCATAGCGCCGCTAAAACCTCGAAGCTTATGCAATTTTACAATTCAAGACCTAGTTTTGACTGCTAAGACCCATAACATTCTTGTTTGACTTAATATAATTAAGGCTAACTTAGGGTCATATAAAGCTCACTAATGCGCTTTGTTTAACAATAACATCATATCATGTTCGTATGTAGCTACTACTCTATTCATCTTTGTGCTACTTGTGAAAACATATTTATAATTGTAAAACATTTATAAATATCGTTTTAGTAAATATGGCATAACTTTCGCGTTTCAAGTCTGTTTCTTACGTTTCTTACGTCCACGCTTTCGTATTAGGACGAGTTCTCAATATTTGACATTTTCATATTTTTAGTCCCCTGATGAACAGTACTTTTTACTGTTCACACCATTTATAAAGTTATTTTTATAGTTTTAGTTATCGTAAAACCCGTAAACGTCGTATTTTATTCGTTATAGCTCCGTTTTTAGCGATTCTTTCGAGCACGTTCTCGTAATTGAAAGTTCTATTTATTTATGAGGTTTACAAAAATAAATGTTTCTGTCATGAACAGTAACTTTTATAAAAATGGTTTTATAAAAGTATTTTTATACATTTTAAGTATATAAACTCGCGTAATTCATAACTTCTTCGTTTTTAATCGAAAAATTATGATTCTTATCATTTTGGAATCCTAGAAATGTGTATAATCTGTTAAAAACATCAAACTTTCTGTTTTGTATAATTTTTATAAAAGTTATTTTATAAACCCGTTTAATTAACGTATAACTCGTAATTAGCGTATCTTTTTCGTTATTAATCCGTTTTTCGAGTTTCTTATCTTTTTGGAATCGTCGTGAGGTGTATTATCTTTATAAAACATCAAACTCACTGTTTGAAATTCGAAATCCAAACAGCCCCTTTATGTTCTATATGTATACTTTTATATAAGGCTTGTTTTATGTACTTTTTACCTTTGTAAATTTACCACAAGTCTTCCCCCTCACTTTATATCATAAGTCATATATATAATAAAGTCCATAAGTCCATAGTTTGTCCATTTGTCAAAGTTAACAAGGTCTTAATTTCACTTTTAATCAAAACTTATTAAAGAAACTCTAATTTAACAAGTTTACATATGAACTTTTTATACATTAACCAAGTGTGTACAAGAGTTATACTTCCATTATAACCTTATTTTAGTATTCATATAACATAAACAAAAGTCCATGAACAAGATTAATAAGTCATTTGCAATACTTTTACTTGTAACATATTAAGAAACCTTAAAAACCCTAATCTTGCATTAACACTTTTTAAGCTTAACCAAGATTGTAAAACACTTATGTATCCATTTATAACCTCATAATATCACTCATATAACATGTGTATAAGTGTACAAATCAATGATAACAAGTAAAAATCCATTTTACATGTTCAAAAGTGTCCTAATGGTGATTTTGCTATAAAGAACTAACATATGCATAAAAACTCATGAAATGAAAAGATAAAGGCTTTTAGATAACCTTATGATGAACAATGATGATGAGAAATAGGTGCTAAACCCTTGTTTAGGCTTTAAATCCAAGCTTGCAAGAATGAAACCCTAATTATTCCAAGGAAACCCTAATCCTTCCTTTCTTGCTTCAATCCTTTTAAATGGTTAACCAATGCTTCAAATCATCTTGAGGTATCTTAGATATGATGTGTGATTGCTTGTATGTGTTGTAGAAAAGTTTGTATGGATTTATTAAAGGGGTGTTTTTGAGCCGTGGGCTTATAGGAGCACAAAGGGAGAGATTTTTTTGATTTTTCTAAGTGTTAAGTGTTATGTGAACTCATCTCTTGCAATCTATAAGTATTATACATGTAGGACTAGTCAAGGAGACACCATGAGGGTTTTTAGGAAGTCTTGGTCAAAAGAATGGGAGGTATGGCTAGGCTTAATGGCAAGTGATGTACAAAAGACCAAGTGGTGAAATGTAAGATATTTCTTTTGTATCTTTCATCCCATATCCGGTTTTATATGTATATATGTGATGTTATTTTGTAAATTTTGGGTATTGGGTATAAATGTGGGTATTTGTTGAAGTGTAGAAAAGTTTTGGTGGTTCCGGGTATGCCTAAATGCAATTTATCGCGAAACGTATACACTTTACGTATCCGATAAAAATAAAATGAACAAAGACCATAATTATTCTCAAAATAATTATTTAATACTTGATTGATGTAAACATTTAATCGTCTGATGCCCGTTTACATTGAACGCTAATATTTAGCGTACGCGATTTAACTTAACGTTTACGATTTAAAGCAAACGCGTACAATACAAAAGATACATTGTGGATTTATTGACGGCGTCAATGACCCTAAAACACGGGGTGTTATAGTCTCCCCCCGTTAAGTGAGCCTTGTCCTCAAGGCTTAAGACGCGGCACTTGTCGACGGTGCGGTCTTTGTGAACAGATGTGGGTATTTCTTCCGGAATTGATCCTCGCGTTCCCACGTAAACTCAGGAACTCGCTTGGAGTTCCATCGAACCTTGACTAATGGAATGCGGCTTCGCTTCAACCGTTTAACTTCACGGTCCATGATCTCAACAGGTTCCTCAAAAAACTAAAACTTGTCATCAAAATGAAGTCCATCTAACGGAACGGCTAACGGTTCATAGGCGTAGCACTTTTTCTAATTGGATACATAAAATGTATTATGAACCCTGCTTAACTCTTCTAGAAGCTCGAGCTTGTAAGCAACCTCTCCAACCTTTTCTAATACCTTGAAAGGTCCAACATACCTAGGGTTTAACTTCCCCTGTTTGCCAAAATGTACGACCCTTTTCCAAGGCAAAACTTTAAGCATAACTTTATCCCTGACTTGGAATTCCATCAATTTATGCTTTAGATCGGCGTAACTCTTCTGTCGATCACGAGCGACTGGCATCCTTTGCTTTCTTTGTACGATTTTCTTAGTCGTCTCTTGAATTAGTTATGTACCGAGGATTTGATCTTCTCCAACTTCGGTCCAACAAATAGGTGAATGACACTTTCAACCATAAAGTGCTTCAAATGGTGCGGCCTTGATGCTAGCGTGATAGCTATTGTTATATGAGAACTCGACTAATGGCAATTGGTTAACCTAATCCTTTCCAAAGTCAATTGCACAAGCACGCAACATATCCTCAAGTGTTTGAATAGTCCTCTCGCTTTGTTCGTCTGTTTGTGGATGGTATGCAGTACTCATATCCAAGTTAGTACCTAAAGCGTTCTAAAGTGATCTCCAGAAATTTGATGCGAACCTTGGGTCACGATCACAAATAATTGAGAGAGGTATTCCATGCCTCGTGACCACCTCCTTTAGGGTATCATTCTTGCAAAGTTTATCCAAAGGATCAGGTCTCTCTCATCTGGTACAAAGATTGCAGATTTAGTGAGTTCGGTTCAACGATCACCCAAATAGTGTAGTAGCCTCTGCGGAACAGTCCTCTAGGAAGTTAGTGACAAATCCCTTAGTGATGTTGTCCCACTTCCATTCAGGTATCTTGGGTTGTACCAACAATCCTAATGGTCTTTGATGTTCGGCCTTGACCTTAGCACAGGTCAAACACTTGCTAACATAGGTGGCGATGTCGGCTTTTATATTGGGCCACCAATATAGCTTCTTCATATCTTGGTACATTTTGTCGAAACCCGGATGAATAGAGTATTTTGACTTGTGGGACTTATGCATAATCATAGTCCTCAAGTCGCCATAACATGGTAACTAACTCCTGCCATTGAAGCATAGAGTTCCATCCGCACGCGGTTCCAACTTTTCCTTTCTAACTTTCTCCGAATCCTTAGCATTTTCAAGCACATGCTCCAAATCTTTGTTCTGATGTTCTCTGGTTTTCGTGCCTTCTAGTCTGAGCATTTCAGGATTTGTTTGGGGAATATCCAAGCCAATAGTCCATGACTAAGGCTCGAAATCTATAATGGTTGGCTCCTTCCTTCGTCTTTTTCTGGTTTAGAGCTTCTAAGCAACAACGTTTGTGTCACCCCCCGCCAAGGCGGACAGCTACGAGGTGTTGGAAACTTCATGGATTTATCATTAGCCATCACAATTGGTGTCTACTTTAGAGATACTAAAGGAAAAGAAAACAAGCACAGAGGACACTATGTGTCATAACATTACCCAACACAAGATAATGATCTTGCATTATTGTGTAATTTCATAACTCGCACAATTCATAATCCATATCAAAGTTAAAAATCAACCTAGACTTAAATCATCAGGCAATAAAATAAGTCTAAATAAAAAAATAAGAAGAAACTCTCAAAAGCCTATCCAAAGGTCTCTCTAGCCACTTCTCCTGCATCATTAGTCTCAATTCTAATTACCTGAAAATGGATGTAAAAAAACGTCAAACATAAAAGTTGGTGAGAGGATAGGTTTTAAGTCACGAATTAAAAATTATCCAACCAATTACAGTGATAAACGAAAAACACTGCATGGAAATAAACGAGCTATCATACAGGCTAACCTCGCATAACACAAACCAATCACATTTGGGTTATAGAACGTTACCCCGATCCACAACAATCCAAGAGGGGCAGGCGTTGCCTCGACCCAAAGTATGACTCCACTTGATCCAAATCACAATAATCAAAAGGGGCTAGGACGTGCCATGATCCAAGCCAACCGGCTCCAATTGTCCACATCACAATACATTTAGCACATTACCACATATAGTCACGTAAAGTTCCATGGCATTTTAGACTAACCAATTATCACAGTATTAAATCATTCAACATTTCAAAACACCATTTGCATCATTTTCATCCCAATAAAATCATAATGAATAGAGGGGCTATTGAACTCAACTGAAAGCGCAGTATAAGTAAGCACAAACTCCTTTCCTTAAACTATTACACACTAAATGACTATGTTACCATCGTAGGCCTAAACGGCTTAATCCAATATAAACAACCCTAATGGATGGACTAATATACATCTTATACTATATGTAAAGTTTATCTACCATCAATTTTATATCTTCATTATATCTTGTTATTTACTTTTTAACTTTTATTTTTAAACCTTACAACTTTCTGCACAAAATGCGGAATTTTCACCCACTTGCCGACTCCCAAGACCCCCATACCAAAACGTATCCATAATTCTCACAAAAATTCACACATGACCCCACATGTGTATATTAAGTTCCCTCAGAAGCCCATGCATCCATTCAATGCATAAGTATAGCTTTGAAAATCAAACTTACAAACTGGTCACTTTCGGATCTGATTGCACACTAAAATGTTTCGACTACAAAACCCAACTTAAAATTAATTTTAGCCTTAGCCCTTTTAGGGTTTCTTAATAGACATATGAAAGTTACTTTTAGTTAAAGGGATTAATTTAAAACACTTCTTAAGTAGGGTTTTCACCTCACTTAAATTGACTCAAAATTCGTCTGAAAACACAGTTTTGAAAACGATCTTTGTAACCAATTATTTAATTGTCTTACCGATCTCAAAAAACTGTTGGCGGAATTTTTTGAAAAGAAGACAAAATGCTACCAGTTTAAAAAAATGACATGTCGTTTGCAATTCCATCATGTGGAAAAAAAACGAAAATCAATCTGACCTAAATTCTGCATCATCAATATAACATCAATCCATGCAAACCCTAACCTAAAATTGCATGGATTCCTCCCTAATTCAAATCTAATTAACATATTAACATGAATTTACATTAATAATTCTGTATATTTGTTTATAACCTATAAAATTCCATTCTATAATTAATACTATAAAAATTAAGAGATTTAAAGAGGTTTAATGTATTTACCTTTGATTACAAGCACCTAAACAAACACTCTTGATTGATTCTTGGACCTAGCTCTTGAAAATGATCTTCCTAGGGTTTTTTGGGTGATGGATCTCACGGCACACAACAACAAGGGGAGAAAAAAATGAAGTCTGGTTTTTTATATTCTAACTAAGTCCTAATTCTAACTTGAAAATTTGGTAAATATTAAAACTTCTTTTTATTTTTTATTTTTTCTCTCTTTGTGTCGTCCAAAACCAACCGACCCCCTTAGTTTATAATTTTTTTTATTTTCTTATTAATTAGCTAATTTACTATATTACCTTAAGTTTTTACAAAAGTCTAAGCTAATTTGACTATACCTTTTTGCTTAAACGCCACCAACTAACCTTTCTAAAAATAACTTTCGTTTCACCAAATTACTTTTATTTTGAAATTTTGCCACAAACTTCCTAATTTCACCCAAATATTTCATTTCTGAAATGCCACAATTATCATAAACGCTTAACACTTAATTATCCAACTATTGACGTAACATTACATGCAATACGCCAATCCCTTCCTTTATCACTAAACGTGAACAAATGGAATACTCATAATCTACCACAAACATACTCAAAATGAGATGCCCATACACCTCAAAATGATAACATGCATAAACTTACTCCATTAGCAAAACATAAATCTCATAGGCACACACTTAAACACATATAATAAACCCTTAGCCAAAACTAATGGTATAAACTAACCTGCTCAACCTCGGTTGTCACAGTATCCCCTCCTTTAGGAAATCTCGTCCCGAGATTTAATTAGCTGACTCATCAGCACAATCAACAAACAACTGAGGATACTTAGACTTCATAAAATCTTCGCGCTCCCAAGTAAACTCAGGACCACGCTTTGAATCCCAACGAACTTTCACAAGTGATATTTTGCTACGCTTTAAGCTCTTAACTTCATGGTCCAAAATCTCTACAGGTTCCTCAACAAAACGAAGAGTCTTTTCAACCTTAATTTCATTCAATGGCACATGCAGGCTAGCATCCGCCAAACACTTCTTTAGAGTTGACAAGTGGAACGTGTCATGTACTCCACTCAACTCCTTGGGCAACCTTAACCGATAAGCTACAGGACCAATCCTCTCAAGAATCTCAAATGGCCTTACATACCTCGGAGCTAACTTATCCTTCTTCCCAAAACGAACCACGCCCTTCTAAGGCGACACTTTTAGCATCACGCGATCTCTAACCTCAAATTCCAACGGTTTGCGCCTGTTGTCCGCGTAGCTCTTTTGACGATCCCTCGCCGCTTGGAGCCTCTCTTTTATAACTACTACCTTATCAGTCATTTCCTGCACCAATTCAGGCCCAATTAAACTACCTTCCCTAATTTCAGCCCATAACACAGGTGACCTACATTTTCTTCCATATAATGCTTCGAACGGAGCGCACCGAATGCTAGTGTGATAACTGTTGTTATAAGAGAACTCAGCTAATGGTAGGTGGACATCCCAACCGCCACCAAAGTCTATCGCACACGCCCTTAGCATGTCCTCTAACATCTGAATTATACGCTCACTCTGTCCATCTGTCTGAGGGTTATATGCTCGTGCTATATATACCAGAGTGTTCCTAAGGCTTTCTGAATTGTTTGTTTTTTTTACCTGAGATGTGATGTAAACCATGCGTCACGATCCGAAATGATCGACATAGGCACTCTATGACGCGCGCCAATTTCATCGGTGTATAACCTTGCCAATTTCTCTGTACTAAAATCTTTACGTACTTGCCAGGACAATGTGCTGATTTGGTCAATCTATCAACCACCACCACCCCCCTTATTGCATGATGTCTATTCCTTGTTCTAGGTAATATTAGTAATGAAGGTCAGGTGAATATTTCCCACTTCCATTCGGGTATCTCTGGTTGTTGTTAATAAACCCGAGGGACGTGTTGATGCTCAGCTTTCACCTTTGCACAAGTTAAACATTTGCTAACATAGGTAGCAATATCCCTCTTTATTCCCGGCCACCAGTACATGTCTCGAAGGTCGTAGTACATTTTATCTGCTCCAGGATGTACAGAATATCTAGGACTTATGAGCCTCATCCATAATTACTGTTCTCATACCTCCTACCAAGAACCCATATTCGATCCATGAAGTAATAACTTCCGTCCCTCTTCCTTTCCATCTATTGATCTAACCCACGTAACCTCTCCATTCATTACATTCTCTTGATCAAATGCCTCCCTCTGAGCTGTCAATATCATTCCTTTCACTCCAGAATGAATAGTCATAGCCATCGCCCGAACTCGTTTAGGTTTCACCCTTTCCTTCCTACTTAGTGCATCCGCCACCACATTCGCTTTACCCGGGTGATATCGAATTTCACACTCATAGTCACTAAATAACTCGATCCATCTCCTTTGACGCATGTTCAGTTCCTTCTGATCAAATATATGTTGGAGACTCTTGTGATCCGTGTAAATAACACTTTTCGTACCATATAAATAGTGTCTCCAAAATTTTAAAGCAAACACCACTGCCCCTAACTCAAGATCATGTGTAGTATAGTTCTTCTCGTGGATTTTTAACTGTCTTGACGCATAAGCAATCACTTTGTTTCTCTGCATAAGCACACAACCCAACCCCTGATTCGAAGCATCACAATAAACTACAAAGTCTTCTACACCATCAGGAAGTGATAATATAGGTGCGTCACATAACTTACTTTTTAACAATTGAAATGCTTCCTCTTGTTCCGCACCCCACACATACTTCTTGTTTTTCTAAGTTAACAGAGTGAGTGGTTTTGCAATCCTAGAGAAGTTAGCAAATATAATGGCCGGTAGATACCTGCCAAATCCTAAAAAACAACGCGATTCTTGTGGCGAAGTGGTGTTCCCAATTCTTTACTGCCTCTATCTTGTCCGGTTCACATGTACTTAACATTCTGGTTGACACGTGACCAAGGTAAAATGCCCTACTTGCCAGCCAGTACTCACACTTGGAGTATTTAACATACAACTTCTCATTCCTGCAATAATTCTAAACTAACCTCAAATGAACTTCATCGCTCCTCCTTCGATTTTGAGTAAATCAGATGTCATCGATGGAAAATAATAACGAACTTATCTAGATACGGTTTGCAGACTCGATTCATCAGGTCCATGAAAACTGCTGGGGCATTGGTTAATCCAAAAGGCATAACGGTAAATTCAAAATGTCCATACCTGGTTCTAAATGCGGTTTTTGGAATATCTTCCTCATGAACACGAAGTTGATGATACCTCGAACAAAGGTCTATTTTAGAAAAGTAACAAGAACCTTGAAGCTGGTCAAACAAATCATCGATTCTAGGGAGAGGATATCGGTTTTTAACAGTCAACTTGTTTAATTCCCTATAATCAATACACATACGAAAAGAGCCATCCTTCTTTTTAACAAACAACACAGGTGCACCCCACGAAGAATGACTAGGTCGAATAAAACCCTTGTCTTGCAACTCTTGAAGCTGCCCAGACAGTTCTTACATTTCTAAAGGTGCTAAACGGTAAGGAGACCTTGCTACGGGCACCGCCCCCGCAACTAATTCTATACGAAACTCGACCTGTCTTTGTGGTGGTAGACCTGACAAATCCTTCGAAAATACATCATTAAACTCCCTCACTATAGGAATTTCATTCATCTTTGGTTCTCCTACATTAACGTTCATTAAGGTCTTGTCTAACCCTAAAGCACGTTCCCCGTGGACTCTAAGTGCTTTACCACCTTCTAAAGGTATTTCAACCATCTTCTCATGATACACAATTACAGCCTTATTACGAGATAACCAATCCATACCAACGATCACATCGAAGCTCCCATGACCCAACGTATCATGTTATAGTGAACAAGGAATTTCCTAGTTCTAGTTTACAATCATAGATAACCCTATTGACTTCTACCCTTTTACCATCCGCTATCTCTATCACATACCCGGGGTTTACGTTCTAGGTTTCACATTTAGCATAGATGATATTTTCAGTAGATATGAAACTAAAGTCAGCTCCAGAATCAAAAAGTACTGAAGCAAAATGGTTATTTAAAGAGAAAGTACCCGTCACCACATTAGGGTCCCGTGAGGCCTCATTCACATTCACGTTCACATTATAAGCCCTTCCTCGAACTGTATTCCCATTGTTTCTACTGCCACGATTTCCCTCTATAGCCAACTGATTTCCCGCCTGCCCAGGTGCTCGGCCTCCCCACCAACTTAGGACAGGTAGACTTTAGATGATCAGGGCTTCCACACTCATAGCAAACCCTCTGATTATGATTCATCCTTATCGTATTTACCGGAACTGCACGTTTAGGTTCCCGACAATCTTTGGCAAAATGTCCAGGTCTCTGACAGTTGAAACACACTCTACAGTTTCCTCCTTCGATATGGTGAGTATTACACTTGGTACACTTAGGGTAATTCACATTATTCATTGCTTAGAGGAGCGGTTGCCATGAATCCTGCACCTACCTTCGCACTTCTTATGATCTTTCTAAGACCCCTCCGGATTAGCACCCTCTCATTTGCCTCCTTTTTTACTACCTTTTGACAACGTTCCACAGCTAATTGCCTCATCTGTAAGTATACCCGCTCTTAAAACCGCATTCTGAATGGTTGTTGGCTGAGTTGCCTTAACCATCCCCCTAATTTCGGGTGCTAAACCTGCTACATACCTCTTAATGCGTGACGATTCAGGTGTCACCATATGAGGAACCAACCTAGCCAGCTCATGAAATCGGTCGGTGTAGGCGGCATGATTGCCTCCCACCATCTTGTGGTTCCATAACTCTAGTTCCAACTTTTCCATTTCGTTACTAGGACATAATTCTTCTACCAACAACGCCTTAAAGTCATTCCAGGACATCCCATTCGCCGCATCTCGAATCCCTCACTGGATTTGGGCGCTTTTGTCCACTAATTGTCAGCGCCTTATTAACAAAGGATGTAACGATGGAGCTAAGACATATTTCACCTATTTTTGGTTTTCTGAGACACTCGGCTGGTTAGCGATCATGTGGTCTACAGATTTTCTGCATAGCTCAAGTGTAAGGTGCTGTAGTCATACCCCCCTCTTCCCATCGTTCTTCTTTAGGTCACTAGCTTGGAATCCTGTTGTAGTAAGAACAAGCGTTATTGCGCCATGCTCACCGTCGCATTAGTATCCCTACGTTCCCTCCACATTACCCTGTCACATTTGTTATATACGTTCACATTAGTCGCTCACTTGAGTGACTCGTTTGTCGGGATTATTATTTTGGTTGCTGTCCGCAATACAGCCGCAT
The DNA here is from genome assembly GCA_026074375.1 of Tanacetum coccineum. Taxonomy (NCBI): domain Eukaryota; kingdom Viridiplantae; phylum Streptophyta; class Magnoliopsida; order Asterales; family Asteraceae; genus Tanacetum; species Tanacetum coccineum. The sequence continues at coordinate 9,460 of BQNB010015082.1, read as the reverse complement.
AGCAAGATTGGGTTATCGTATATATAATTCATTATTAAGTTAGTTCGTACCATTCTGATAAAAATTAATAACAGGATGCTCATTAGACATAGGGAAAGGTTAAAAGGGTTTTTTAATTGCCTTTTCTAATCAAAAACACATTCATCAGGAACCATACAAAACAATACATAAAAACACTTATCCTAACAGATGTTGACACCAAAATCAATGTAAGACTCAATACCAACATACCGTAACATTAGGCAAGCCCAACATATTAGAAACAGAAAGAAACTCAGACAATTAAAGGAAACCACACATTTCAATAACATAAAATAGTCATACATAATATCGGAGAAAGCATGTCTCGTCCTATAGGTTTTAAGTTTCTAATGAGACAAAAATAAGCACATAAACCTGATTTCATTGATGTTGTACCTCCGTCTCCTACAGCGTGGAGCCGTGTGTGTGAGATGCATGGTTCAGTGTTCTAAAGTAGAAGGCGCGTTTGTTGTGTTGTAGGACGCAAAAGCATTAGCCTACGTTGATTTACAATCCGAATCATCATCCATCCGACGACCTCATATTCCAACTTGATCATAGTACATCATCATCCTTTTTCATTTCCTCTTCTCTTTGAATCAGTAGCTTTAGTACCTAAAATTTCCCAGGGTACTAGCAACCATCCCGTTTCTTTGTTCAGTTGTTGTCAACTTATTTTCTCCTGACTTTTTCTTCCCTCTGCTAATTCTTATATTCAGTCTTTCTTCCACCTTGCATGGGAACATAGTGAAAATTGGATATGCGGATCTTGCGGCTGTAATCCGGCTATGCCATCTGCTTCATGTCCCTGGTTTGCGAAATCCCCTAGTACCCTTATGTCGCAATTGGCGAACCCACTAATAGGGATATCTCTTAGAAGAGCAAAAGGAGGCATCAGAACTTAATTGTAACAGAGAAGGGAAGCGCTAAGTCTACTGATGTTAAATCAGGTAAGAAAAGGTTAATCACTACGATGGAGCTGGTAAGTGATATATCCTCAAGACAAGAGAGTGTAAAGAAATTAACGTATTCTAAGTGTTCATTGAAAGTGATATTTGTGCGATGAAGATAAAACTTTTCATAGTATTATAGAAGTTTAGTGTCACCTGTAGACCGCCTGATGATTCGCTTAGACTGGCTTAATCTGCCTAAGACTCCTCTAATCAAATTGTGTGCATAATTGCCACGCCTCGCAGAGTAGGAAACCTCCTGTCCCACGGTCTAAGTTGTAGTTTCTCGCAGCCTACACCTACTCACACACCTACACCCACACCCACCAAAACTGCCTCCCTATGATATAACAACAGCGGAACACTTCGTCCCCGCTTACACTCCACTATGGCCCACATTCACACCGCCCACCACTCCTGGCGGGAAGCTAGTCCTGGTAGGTACCTTATGCGCTTATAACGCCTACCTAACACTCTAATGGCGTCTAACTCCATTGCAGATTTCGTAAAAGGTACCCCTAGCATCTACTATTCACTAGAGGACTACCTATGTGTCACACAACAATACCAATACACTAAGATTATAAGGATAGTCTTGCATTGTTGAGTAATGTCTATTACACGGGAAATGCATAAACCACATCAAAGTAAATCAATCCCAGACTTAAATCATCCAGCAGAACATAATAGTCTAAAGTTAAAAATATAAGAAGTAATCCCCAAGCCAATCCTAAGGTCTTCTAGCACTTTCCTGCATTATTTGTCTCAAATGATTACCTCGAAAATGATGCTAAAAATCTAGTCAACATAAAGTTGGCTGAGAGTCTAAGTTTTAAGACTTACGAATTAAAATTATCCATCCATTACTGTGATAAAAGATAACCACTGCATGGAAATAAACGAGCTATCATACATGCAACATGCAAAACAACAAACAATCTACATTTGGGTAGAGAAACGTTACCCCGATTCCACAACAATCCAAGAGGGGCATAGGCGTTGCCTCGACCAATGGCATGATCCACATTGATTCACATTCATAATTACATCATAAAGGAGCAGGGTGGACGTGCCCACGATCCAAGTCAACCCGGCTCCAAGTACCACTATCATAATACATTTGAGCTAATACACATTAAATAGTCACGTAATGTCTATTGCTGCTTTAGGGACAATTACCAATTAGCACAGTAATCAATCATTCACATTTCAAAACCATTTGCATCATTTTCACCCCAAGAAAATCATACGAAAGAGGGGATATGAAATCACCTGATTCGCGAGCTACAAGTAAACACATAACTCCTTCCTTAAACAATAACAATAAAAGCTCATGTTACCATCGGTATTGTAGGCTAAACCGCTTAATCCAATATAACAAACACCCTTAATGATGGTACTTATTATTATCTATACTATATGTAAAGACTCTCTACCATCATTTTATATCTTCATTATATCTTTTATTTACTTTTTACGTTTATTTTAAACACTTACAACTTTCTGCACAAATGCAAAATTTTTACCCAACTTCACGACCCAAAACCATACGCACAATACGTATCCATAATTCTCACAAAAATTCAACACATGAACCACTACGTGTATATTAACTTCCCTCAGAAGCCCATGCATCCATTCAATGCATAAGTATACCTTTGAAAATCAAACTTACAAACTGGTCACTTTTGGATCTGATTGCACACTAAAAAGTTTCGACTTCAAAACCCAACTTAAAATTAATTTTAGCCTTATCATTGACTTTGAAAAACCGGATCATGTTTATAAACTAAAAAAGGTTTTATATGGTCTTAAACAAGCACCCAAGGCTTAGTATGATATATTAAAAGCTTTTCTTATTAGACAAGAATACAAAATGGGAATGGTAGATAACACACTTTTTACTAAGAAGAAAAGTGTAAATCTCTTCATCGTTCAAATATATGTCGATGACATTATATTCGGTTCGACTTGTCATGACATATGTGATGAATTTTCCAAAATCATGCATGACGAGTTCGAGATGAGCATGATGGGTGAACTTAACTTCTTCCTTGGATTACAAATAAAACAAATGGAAGACGGTATCTTCATTAATCAATCTAAATATATAAAAGAAATACTTAAGAAATTTGGCTTAGAAGATTCTAAACCAATGAAAACCCCCATGTCCTCGATACTAAACTCACGAAAGATGAAGAGTGTGAGTCGGTAGATAGTCCCAACTATCGAGGCATGATAGGTAGTTTACTCTACCTAACGGCAAGTAGGCCTGATATCATGTTTAGTGTCTGCCTTTGTGCACGCTTCTAAGAGGATCCCAAAACCTCTCATCTTGAAGCGGTTAAGCGTATCTTCTGATACATTAATGGCACTACGCACTTAGGATTATGGTATCCTAAGGGGACCGACATAGAAACTGTAGTATATGTCGACTCTGATCATGCGGGAGATTATTTGGACAGAAAAAGCACTAGCGGTATTTTACGTTCGTGGGATGTTGTTTAATATCTTGGTTCTCGAAGAAACAAACCGCTCTTGCTATATCCACTACCGAAGCCGAATACGTAAGTGTCGGAAAGGCATGTCAACAAGCACTATGGATGAAACAAGCTCTTATCAACTACGACATTCGACTCGACGATGTCCCGATAATGTGCGACAATAAAGGCGCGATTGACCTAGCAAAAACCGAGTGCAATACTCGCGAACTAAACACATCGAAACCCCTTAAACGTAAAATGTTTAACTATCTACGCCTTGGTTTAGGAATGATGGAACACATTCCATAAATCGTTCTTCTTTTCTTCTAGTCTCGATTCTAGTCCGTGTTCCACTCCGTGTCATGACAACTTTATTACTTCATCTGAAGTACTTTAAGTATTTTTAATTCGCGAAATGCAAATTAAAACGTCACTCCTCCTATAAAGTGTTTGTTAAAAAATTTCGTCCAAAACACCTCCACTGGAGGCGCCCCCCTGATTAAATCAGGCGGCCCCTATATCGATATGGGACTGCCACCAGTCGGGACATAATGTCTGCATTCCTTTTTTGTTAAACAGAAAAATAAACACCTCCTTCTCCTAAAACCTACAGCGACAAAACACACATATAACCCACCAAAAATCAAAATCGGGCTAATAAACTCAAATTAAAGATCAAATCAACACCAATAATCAATCCTAACATCATAAAGATCATCAATTATAAGTCATTTCATCTATTTTCTTATTAATTCGTGTCTAGGGTTCATGTTGAACACAAAACCAAAATTAGGGTTTTCATATTTCTTTTGATCATGTGCAATTAGGACCATAATAACACAATGTATAACTAATATGCTTCCTGTAGACATAAGATTTGCATAATTGAGTGTGTTTGATAAAAATTTTAACATGCACAAAACCCAATTTTGAAATTTCTCACGTTAGGAACACCACAAAAATGTTTTAATGCATTGTTAATACACTCTAAAACGTTTTTGCATTCATGCATAATGATCTTATGAACATCATTTGAAATATTTAATCAATGAATATTTTCAACATGTTTGGATGAGCAAAATTGAATTAAGGAGTGTTTGGGTTAACTCATAGGTTTTTATTTTAGAGTCGAGTTAACCGCAACTCCACATTTGTTGCATATAGGCACACACTAGGCATCTTTCTAAAAGAAATTTGAAAATTGAGAATGACACATACTAAAATTTTCATATTATTGTGATTAGGTGAAAAGAATGTCTCAAGAAGAACTCGAATGCACAAAAATTCTTATCTCCCTAACCTCAAATGAACCATACCTTCCTAATCACATTAATTCTTTTAAAAAATTGCCATATCTAAAATTACCTTGTCGACCTATCCATGTAGGAAGAATTGTTGACACAACGTTGATTCAAAAGGAATCTTAGAAAAGAAGCTACTCAAAGTTTGATTTCAAACTCTTCTTCACTTAAAAGGAAACTTATATCTAAAATTCATTATAGAGTTTTATCAAACATTTGAACTCACTCTAGTAAGTGATCTTTGTATCATATTATTTGAAATAAAAGGAAAACGTGTTGGTGCATCATTTCAGGATTCTTGGAATGTTTACTTTGTACTATCCATTTTAAAGGACATGTTTTTATAACAATGAAATGGACACAAAGTCGATTTTTTTTTTTTTTTTTTTTTTTTTGTTTTTTTTTTTTTTTTTTTTTTTTTTTTTTTTTTTTTTTTTTTTTTTTTTTTTTTTTTTTTTTTTTTTTTTTTATTTGTTTTTTTTTTTTGTTTTTTATTTTTTTTTTTTTTTATTGGGGGGGGAAATTCCACTGTCGAGTCTGAAGGAAATCTCGACATGTCCTCAAGGAAAGACTTCAGGAAAATCTCAAACTATTGGTACATCCTCAAGTCGCTTCTTCTCCGACTTGTCTTCAACCTCATTTGTAGTGACATGTGCCAAAAAGAGTGGACATCCTTTTAGCATGTATTCTTGTGTTTTGGAGTACGAGATAATGTGCAGACGAGCCTCGTGTCCCCGGTTGCTTCCGTCACCGTGAACAATTAATGTTTCATTTCCCCAGGGGATACGAACGATCTTCTCGGCACACACAATGATTGCTTGGTACTTTGCCAACCAATCCATACCAATTATAGCATCGAAACTACCAAGTTTCTATCTGGCATTAATATTATGTTGAATTGGGTGTTCAGAGAATTAATGTGCAACCCCGTAAAGATAGTAGTTTTAATTAAACCCAATTATCCTCCCCGTCAGCAATTCGACATCATGAGATAGTGATCAATGGTAGGATGCGTGATATCCATTTGGGAACTAAATGCAGTAGACACAAAACTCCTATCGGCACCAGTATCAAATAATATAGAAGCATAGCGGTTGTTGAGAAGGAACGTACCCGTCACGATATTGGAATCTAGGTTTGTCCCTGCATGTCCCACCACATACACTTTGGCTGGAGCCCTGTCATTACCAACTTGATTTCCACGGGGTTTTTGTTGTCTTTAGCTGTTGGCATTCCTCTGAAGTTCCTTGGAACTTCCAACTCAAAGCAAGTAGGTTTCTGGCCTGACCCGGTGCCCCTTTGATTGTTAGCATTGTTGGCATTTCCCACACTCCTACAATCACGAGCAAAATGGCCAACTTGTTGCATTTATGGCATTTTGGAACGACCGTCCGTGGTGATAATTGCATTTAGCGCATAGTGTTTAACCCCTCGTAGGCTTTCTTTCACCAGTCCCTGCAGTAATGGGCCCTTTTGCCAGTGTTCTGCCTCTGTTTCTGTTTTTGTTAGTTTTGATTGTTTCGGGAATATTTTTCACAAAACTTCCTTTTGTTTCAGTCTGCCTTTCAGCAATGGTGCTGACTTTCTTATCAATAGTTCACTTGGCCATTTCAACACCTCAATGCATGTATTTTCGCTTTGAAGCTACAATATTTCCATGGGATCTGATCGGGTAATCCGCCGACGTACCTTCAATCTTGTCAACTCCTCCGGAACCATCCTAAACACACAATAGTAGGGGGGTATAGTATGGGGGGTGAGGAACGATGGTGCATAGAGATGGGGTGTGGGGGGCATAAAGGCGATTTAAGTGTGAGCTAGTTCCAGGAAACTTGGTGTACCCTATCACAAAATCAGTACCCTCATCTTTTCAAAAGTCCACAATTCCGCCTCGAACATTTTCATCTCGTTCCTCGGTTACAGTACTTTTCAGTCATCTTCTTACTCAGAATCGGCCCAAGTCATTGCATAAGCAGCATCATGACCTGACCAGCATAAACATGGGAATCCACCACCATGTTAGAGCACCTGCTAGAAGAGTACAAGTGGAAAACTTAACCTGATTTTCCACAGGGCAGTTGCTTATGCGGAAAACAGTCTCCATCCTTTCGAACCATTGAGTTAATTCAACAACTCCCTCAGTGCCTTTGAAATATAGAGGTTTTCACTTCATAAAGTCTTGGTAAGTGCATTCTCGAACAATGCGTTCAGTCCTTCTGCCACCCGTTCCCGAAGTGTGGCTATCATCGCCATTCCTGTTTGCATCACGTGCTGCCAAAGCGGCAGTGACACCTTGGTCAATCATTGCCTGAAGTTGGGCATTAGTGACCGATGTGGTGGTGGTTGCTGTTGGGGCTGGGGTTGTTGTGACCGGTGTTGACCTTGTGGCTCGTTTTGGTGCCATTTTCTTTAATCACAAGAAAATACAATACCCGTTAGATTTCATAAAATCATAACCATGACATGACATATACATGATAAATAAAGTGAGATCACATCACACAGTGAAATATACAACTGAATTGTAATCAACAATGATATAACCAAATCGACATTCATTCATAAACAAATTCGATTACAGACGTGACATAATACAACCATTCCATATATAAATTGGAAAACATACATGAATGGTTCAGATACAAAATGATCATAACGATTAGGTTACAAAATAAACATAACAACCTAAAGCCTTACTAGCCAGGATTGAACCCGTAATACTTAGTAGGCTATATACAAAATGACTAGCCATAACATGATCTAATCTATGAACTGCTACCAGCCTCCTCTGGCAGCTCTGGCTGTGCAGGACCTCCAGCGGGTCCCTGCTGTCCTTGTAGTGTGGTAACCTGTCCCTGTAGTGCTGTCACCTATCCCTGTAGTGTGGTCACCTGTCCTTGTAATGACTGCATCACTGTCAATGTTTGTATAAGCTGCTGCTGTCGGGTACGATCAACTGTCCTTAACTCTCTTATCTCTGCAGACCTCCTATGGTCTGCCTTCAGCATCTCTGAAGTCACAGCCTGTCTCCTGCGATCAGCAGCATGCAACTCTCTAATCTCTGACATCTGACCCAGTATGGTAGTGCGCAGTGACATAACCTCTCCGCGGGCAAGATCACTCACATCCATCGATCGCCTCCAAGCCTTTCTGGTCAATCTAGCCTTTGTCTCCATCAGATGACGTATATATGCATATGCTCGTTTGTCTCTAAACAACATATTAAGCCGACCAGCCAATAGCTGTCTCTAACTCTGCTCATCGTCTAACCTTGTATAAATCTCATCCGTGTCTTGCCTAACCCTAGTCTCAAATGCTGTCATATGTCGACCCAACTCCATATCAGTACTAACTGGTGCCCCCTGTAGGGTCTCAACTATCTCATCCCACGAGTCGGTGATCCCATATCCAATCTCTCTCTCCGAATCACGCCTGATCTCCCTATCCATAGTAGTTACAAAGCCATAGTCTGCCCTAAGACCTCCAGTCGGTCTAGCAGCAGCAGCAGACGAGCTCTCTCCGACCTCGTATGCAGGACCAAGAGCGATACCTAACCTCTTTCGAGGTGGTAAGGTAACCTCGGGTCTGTCCTCTCTACGGTCAGTAGAGAGTAAATGCAAGGGTAGTGTCCCTGATGATGGTGCAACTGGTCTAGTGTGGGAGAGTATGAAGGGTGTGGTAATGGTAGTGAATAGGAAGTAGATGCAGCCTCGGCTCTCAGTCGGATCATAGCAGCTCGATAGACCAATGAACGAATAGGACTAACAGGTGGCGATAGAGATAACACAGGCACTGGTGATGATACTGGTAGTGGTGGTGATACTGGTAGTGATGGAGATGGTATCGAGGGTAGTGGTGGAGAAGGTATCTGGGGAAGTGGTGAAGACCATGGGGAGAGTGGTGATGATGGTGGAGTAGATATAGCGAGAAGTCTGGCAACCTTTGAATTAGACCAAGCTGGTACAGGTACTAGAGCTGGAATAGAAATCATAGCTGTCACACGATATGCAGGGTGTGGTGGTGGCGTGGCCGCAGACTCATCAGTCTCGAACGGCTCTGTCTCATCAGCAGACGGGGCCTGATCAGCAGCTAGTAAAGCAACAACTACAGAGTCGGCAGGAGCTGGGTGCTCCTCCTTCTCCTCATCCTCATCAGCCTCTATGTCAACATCATCATCCTCATCCTCCTCCGATGGCTCGTCCTCATCGTCTCCGTCATCTCCTCCATCAGCAGGATAGTTAACAGGATCCTCCTCGGGGTCCTCATCGTCATCCTCCTCCGGGTCTGCCTTAGGATCGGACTCCGGGACATAGTCAGGTGACTGAGCAGTGGGTGAGGCATCCTTAGCATATGGCTGATCCTCAACAACAATCTCATCATCAACATGCTCTGGGCCTAGAACATAATCTGGAAAAGGTGGTGCCTGCTCTGGCTCCTCAGGGCCAGGCACGTAATCTGGAGAGGACGGGGCCTGAAGAGCGGCCTCCACGTATGGGTCCTCTAGCATCCAAGGCAGCTCAAGGTACTCGTGATCATCAACTCTCGGTGATCCTATGTCTGATAAACCCTCAAATGGGCTAGAAACCTCCATGTATGTAATTCTTCCGAATCTGACATGACTGAATCTGAAAATTTAAAATATTATATTAGTATTTAATATAAGACTCTTATAGTGATATACATTTATATCATAACATGTATATCA